>LUCH01001727.1:0-49134 GCA_013368495.1 Paragonimus heterotremus
TATCAGTAGTATATTACGATCGCTGAACTCCACTGCACTAGTACCGAACGCAATCAGTTGTTAGCTAAGCAGAACGTCAAAACCCAACCCGATTTAGATGGCTAACCCAACTGTGCGAAAGGAAACGAAAAAGAGACTGACAGCGTTTTTAGTTGAAAACTACGGTAGTGCAGATGATTATCTAAACCATACATGTGGGCCTCCTGTATGCCTACTATCAAACAAAAAATGCTAAGCCAGTTACATTATTGAAAATATCCGGCCCCATTTTGTTGGCAGTGCTGATTTTTCCCACCAAAACTCATGTCCTCTCAATCGATGGGTTTATTCAAAGTGAACGCATTTAGCTTCTTCCATTCATTAAATTTAGGACTAGAATTATATTGCCTTTGTGTTTTCTGTTGTCAAGTCAATATGACGGAACGATTTGTATTCGTTGGCTGAAATCTAGCTGGCTGATGCTGAACTAAGCAGTCATCAATTTCGCACCTATCTCGGTGTAAACACGGACAGTTAAAACACGTCTTAGCTCCACAAGATCAATGAGTGTGCCGTGTTATTATTACAACAAACCTCGTAATTACCAGGCCAGATCTTGCGGTTTCAAAGGTTTTCTCTATTATCTCAAGATCTCGTCGCATTAATTTTAAGTCAAGTATAAAATTCTTTATAGTATGGCCTCGTTCCTGGAGCGTCTAGTTCAAGTTCAAGAAAGTATCTTCCTAATTTGAAGTCAACTGAGCTGGCAAGTAAATTTTGTTTGTATTTCTGTTAGATTGTATAAATCGGGAAAAATAATCTGTTAGCTAGATACCTAATTAGAGACGAGAGGTTTTTCTGCTTGCGAAGCTCAACTGCAGTGGTCACACAAGTATGTTGTATTTCAGTTGGATATTGTTCACATTACATTTATCACGTCTAATTAAACCAAAATGAAACGACTGAACCAGAAAGTAGCAACAATGAAACTCCCGTCAGAGTAAACTGCACGTGATCGGTACAGGGTACGGAGAGGACAGGAAGTGAATGAGATGAATTCGTATCGTACATCCTTTTCGAACGCATATGTATAACACACAATGTTTAAAATGAACGAATGATTGAGTGAAGCAGGTGAATAGTTACTGATTGCTTCCTTAAGCTACCTTGTCCTGATACGGAAACCCCGGGCGAGTATGATGTAACCATCAAGGCGTTTTGGGCAAACAACGGTAAGTGGGTTTATTGGTAACGATTCACTTTTGACGTAAAGATTATTCAGACCAAGTGAAATGGTTACAAATACGATGATATGCAAACAGACTAGACGTATGCGTTTAATTGAACCTGAAGATAAAGGGTCAGGGGCAAGTGAAGATTTATAGAGTCACTGCGATTTTCAAATCATTAGTCAAAATAGATGAAGGATAAGTAACCTGTAGACTATAATGAAACATCCAGTAACCAAAATAAAATATTCCAGCCACTATCAGATCTGTGTTTATTTTTGTTCAATCCTCCAAATCAGTACCAAACAACAACAGTTCTCTGACTGATTCTAACACTGCTGCCTTAGATATATCAGTAAACACTGATGCAGCACCAAAACTAACAGCCTTCAAAATGCATGTTTGAGATTGGGCTAATTTTTCGTATAACCAAATGAGAGATTTTGACGGCAGCAAATGATTTTCCCGTTACTGGTTACAAAGCTTTCCCAGGTGTCTTGCAAACTACTGTGGCCTCCAAGCTTAAAGTCATGAAGCCATAGAATCACTGTGAATTTCAACCACAAACCGTCACATTTTCTCTGCCTTTAATTGTCTTTGCAATCCTCAGCTCTCCGCTTGAAAGGGTGATACCTCACTTCGGACTAAACAAGCACCGAAGGAACAGTCGAAAAGAGCCCCGCCATTAATTGGAGCATCAAGCTATGATCAGGGATTCGGCGTTGGACGGTCAAGTATTGGATAGCTTACATAAAATTGACGTGGAAAATGTTGAGACAATGAGACAGGGGTTTTGAATCATACTGGATTGCGCAGTTGTTGAGGCTAAATGCACTATAACTAAAGTTAATGCGAACAAACTCTCTGGTACATGACGACCGGTATTGGGTCAATCAAAGTGGTTCTCAATGATGGCTTGATAGAACGATGTACTCAACATATCAAGATTACCATTCCTCCGTTTACATACGCCATATCAACTAACACAATGATCGAGTTCATTTCTGTCTCCATTTTCCCATGCCCTTTATCTATGACTAACACATCGGAACTAATCCCCGTTTATAAACAGTTGATCCAAGACTTTTAGTTTCATTTGGCCATTTTCGTTCAGCCCTTTTTAAGTACCCCCATACTTGCAACAGATTCATCTGGTCTGACGAAACTCTGTTTGTCGAAAGTGAAATTTTAACAGTAACCTCGATTAACCGATTATATACGAAGTATTCTAAAAACTATAGTTATTTCCCCATTATCCCAAACATGTTCCGAATCTGTGGTTAGTGTTCCTTTAAATTCTCATTATCATTTCATTTCATGTGAGTAAATAAATTTTGTAAACGGCACATTTCTGACAGTAAAACTGCCCCATGTCATTTGTAACTGATGTAAGCGGTTAAACTGATAAACAAAATTGTATATAATTGGGGCTAGCTCGAATGACTTTCTTTGATAAGAAAAATCTACTGCAAGAGAGTAAAGTTGGTGAATGTACGAACTACACACATCAGCCCAGTTCGCTATCTTCTACACTGAAGCTTCGTCAAAGTTACTCAGAGAATTGATGTTTAGCTGCACTTTGTCGAACGCATGTGATAAGAAAAATGAAACCTAACCGAGTCAGCTTTTGATTAACCACATTTTAGCTCACCGAAAATTTGCGAACAGATTAGGATTCTTAAGTTTGTTCCTTTATGTAGCATAACCCCACCTCATAGGGAAAACAGTTCTGAACATCGGATCCCCCACTGAGGCAGCATCCATTATGTCGTCAATCTGTTAGCAACAGTATTTACACCCAAAATGAAGACTTCATTTACAGTCAAGTCTTACCCTTCCACATGCAATACACCAGTGATTTAACTCTATTTCTGCATCATTTTACTTGCCGTCTCTACGAAAAATTAACTGAATGTTCTTTTACTTTCAGTAAGTTTATTATTCACAGTAAACTTTTAATCCTTAAGGGATCTTTTCTAGTAACATACTGAACTCCCTCTTGCATGTTCTGTCGCTCTCCTTCTAACTGCGTACGTTACAGCTGTATGAGTCAAGGAATACAAAAGCGTATGTTCCAACCACAGACTTTACTTGTTGATAAATTATTTACACTCGTGGAATATTAAACGGTTTTCATCTGAATCCGTTTAATTTGTACGGAATACAAAATATCCAACCTTGTTCTGTCCGAACTAAGAGGCTTACAATAACTCACTTAGATACACATAACGACGGATTGTTGCAGATTCAGCAAATCACGCGGTGATTTCTGTGGATTATGTGGTGCACTTTATCAAAAGTGTACACCCAACTGGCTAATCATCTCAGTACATTGATACACTTATTTCAGAAAAGAAAATTCCCAATTCTTTGTTAGACTAAACTTCATGGTGGAATCGTAGTTTTTCGCAAAATCAGGAAATATTTGCCCTAAAACTTTAAAAGCAATCGTCATAGAATAAACTAAAGACTGTCTGGTATGTATCTAGAGACGTATTCCTCTGTCACCAAGAGTCAGCCTTAATTTTTGAGTCAGATCCACTGAAGCAAAAGATAACAAACATACCGTGTTCAATTCGTTCATTAACATAAACTCATTATGTGAAAGGTAAAATTGATGATAAGCTTTAGAAATTCTCATGTCGTTTCCAGACACAATCAAGCAGTCTCATAGGAGATTATAAAAGAATTACTTTCTTATCCATATGAAATTTTCTTAATAAACTTTACCGAAATACTTCTATTACTCAGTATAATTTACTTTGAGCTATCTTTGAGAAGCATTATATGCTACTGTTGTTTTATTACAGGAGTAATTACATTGTACATATACTGATTACATTACGATTTCGTTGGCTAGCTTGCTGTGTCATTACTGCTACCTATAAAGTAACTCTGGGTTTGAGCTAAGTACATTTTCGATTAGCATTACGTATTCTCAACTACCCTCAAATTACCACAATGAGATGTATGACGCAAATCGTAGCATGCATTTACACGTTTATTTAGGAGTAACTGACGAATGATGCGTAATTTAAGCCTTTATCATCTGCATGAAAACAGCTGCTCTATTTGGGAAGGTGACTTACACTGTTCCTGTACGTTTTCGCGTACGCGTATACCAATAAGACAACGTTCATCAGTCACATCGTACCTCAAGTTCATCTCCTACAGAGCTTAACAAGGTGGGAAGTTATTTCGAGACTTGACGATATTTACATACATTTTAGGAGAAATATTTGAAGATTTCGCACTTCTGTTTATCTCTACTGTTATGAAAGGTTGTGAGGAAACTAAGAGTAATTTACGAGCTGTGGTATGTTTTTCGTCAAATTTTGTTTACGCCAAATTGTCAGTCGTTAGATGTAAACAAATGATCAAAGAAGGTTTAGGTTTGTATTCTGAAAACAAATTGTGAATATGTCTGATTTGTACATGTGATATGGTCGTAAAATCGAGGATACATTTGGAAAACACGGTAGATTGTGTTTTGTTATTTTAATGCAAAATTGTGAAAGTTTCACTATGCAACCTGTAGACGAACAATCGAATGGTAGTCCTCTGTAATACCACTGTGTAACATATGAATACGCGTCAACATCTCAGATTAAGTTTGTTTTGCATGACAAAGTTATGTACCATACCAAGTAACCTAGACCGTTCTTTTTTACACAGCGTTTCCTCCATATCTGCCCGTTACTTTTGATTTAATTTTCAAATTTTGTTGTGCGAACATTTTCTCGACCAGTCCGGATGTCACATACTTAGTTGCTGTTCTGCAAACTAATAGAACTTTGGCACTTGTTTTATTCCTCACCATTGTGCTAACGACATTACGTTGAACTACTACCATAATTGATTGAAATCATTTCGCGTTTCTGCTTCTTCGTAATGCTTATCCCCAGACGAAGCAATTAAACACAACGTGAAATGGAGAACAGTTGGTTTCAGTGACCAATACAGATTTGATAGACAGTTGCTTTGACCATGTTGTGTTTCGTCAGTACTATTTAGGCCTGGGAAATAGAGCCTTGTTCCGTGAGTAGACGTTAGATTGCAGTTCGGACACTTATCCACTAGACCGTGTTGTCAAAGTCATCAGGTTTGCAGAAAGGAATGTGTATCACTTTCCTGGGCGGTTATGCTTCCGTTTCTCATTGACTGAAATCGATTAATCGTCAGTGGCTGATGCGATAAAGGGTAGTTTATTTTGGATAAAAAGCAATAATTTTTGACAAAGCTGTTTTGAATGGGGTTTACAAAAACCTTCGAGGCGATCAGGCAACCTGATTATTACTCACAAGCAAAAGTGGTTGAGTGTTCACATACGGCAATTCGGTCGTGCCTAACGTGAGGTCAGTGGCGCAGTTGTAAACACGGTTGCCTCATGAACAGCGTGTCCGTGGTTCAAGTCCCTGCAGTGACGAGGATATGCACTACTGACGAGCTCTAATGAGAGCAAAACTCGAGTCTAGTGCTTCTTTTCGAAATGGGCCGACTGGACAGTCTATGGGGATGCGACCGCTGCGATCAATTGTGGGTGATGTTCAATCTATAGTTCATATATTGTCGGATGTTTCGAGTGAGTGAATTGAATCATGCGTCCGTCAGCTGCTTGTTCGCGCAGTTTCGTCGTTCTGTCTCAAGTAAGCTACGTTTTACATGACTAATGCGAAAATCCTCAATTCAGCTAGAGTGAATCTGATAACATCCCCGCCTCTATATTAGAGATTGTGAATTTTTATACGAACGTACCACCGGATTTTACTACTACGTTACTACCCCTCATACTATTGAGTTTTGTTCGACCAATTAGTCAGCTTTCCTAAGTTTAGAAATACAAAATCGTCAATCTCTCTATGTGTTACCCAACAGTCGATATGCTTAGAGTGAAGTCTGCAGGATTCACGAGATATACAAAAGGTTTACGGATTATTGGAAGCCGATACTCCCCGTATACATCTGAATTTGTGTTGGATGGCTTAAAAAGAAAAGACAGATCGGAAGAATTTTCAACTTTCAGAAACTTAGCAATATAGAGGAGACAAATGTGAGGGGTAAAGCAAACTCAGTGGAATGTAAACCCAACCACCACTTAGTAAACACACAACAATCGCACTGCAACAAACATCAGACAGCAGCTAGTTTGCACCAGTAATGAAAAGTAAATATTTTCCCCGTTTTACTAGGATGATTTTGCCGGTCAGATAATCCGAATACTCGGTTTGTCGTCCTAAATTCGCAGCTTGAGATGTTTGGGTCATGTTCTCTGTATGCCAGCTGAGCGTTTATCGTACCGGGCATTATATGCTGAGACCACCAACAATTGGGTAAAACCGCGTGGTGGTCAAGCAACAACGTGGTCACGAAATATGAAGACCTTGACTACTCCATTGAGCAAAGTGGGTAGGTGTCGCCTGCCTGGATGGGGTTCTCGTGATCACCCAAACCGCTGGTTAGAGACGCTATCCGAGATGGCGATGTGTCGCAGTCAATGGCGTACCTGTATCCATACCATTTCTAGTTATTCCGCCTAGTCTTCTTTTATTACTTCTCAACCTTCTTAGTAACTTTTTCTTCTAGGATATTCCAGGTCACTGTTGAGGTGAGCGGCGGCCCGAGCCACAGTACCTTTTGGTCAGGCTCATGGCTGTTATGATGATGATTAACACTGATGGCACTGTCACGACAGTCTTTGGTAAGTAGTTCTAGAGTGGGCACCCCCCGAAACAGTAAATGAATCTTCTTTGCAAGCCAGACGGCTCTTTTGAGGTTATGGGTCTAGTGAGTTACCTCCTAGTTGGTTATCTTTGCTTAGCACAAATGTTCTCCCAACAGATACTAGACTCGACGTTAGATGTCTTGGACTAACATCGAATCATCTGTAATGTGCTGACAGCCCACTGAGAACTGCCACAGTTTGCACAACCTATAGGGGTAGGGTGAAGAAATTAGTATCGTGACCTGTTTTGCAGGTCTATCTTCTACTTCCTCAATAAGAATGAAGTATTTTGCAAGATGATGTTTACTAGCATGACAATTTAGCTCACGACGGGCGCAAGCTAGTGAACTGAACACGGTGGTGAAACAGTCTTAATGGGACCGTGCAAATAGTCTGTTGAGTAATCCAAGTACCGAGTTAGCTTACTTGGCCACTGATGACCTGTAGAGAGATAAGCTAAAGTCACTTCAGACGGTAATATCCAAATCGTGCCTGCTACCGTAGTCCTTGCAAACTACCACTTCGAGGTGGATTGTATTCATACACAAACGGAGTGGGAACAAGCCATGAATTAGTTACATGAAAATTCAGTTTTTTATCTGGATATTCGTAAATAATGTAGATCGAAGGTGGGTGTACCAACTGTCATACGTCGGGTTTTGTCGTCCATGGTCAACTCTATCAAACAAGTTAGCTTATCCTCTGAAAAGAAATTCTTGCTTAAACAAGCAGGGGTGTGCCAGCGAATCGTTGAAGTACAAACATTCACGAAACTTCGTACTAAACTGAAAGTTTTGTCGAACTAAGCAAATTAAAAGCAAGGTTAGATTAATCTAGCTACCTTTGCAGGAATAAACCGCATAAAACTACATATTATAAAACATTAAAAATAATAAGTCGAGCAATTTTTTGTTGTTCTGAAATATGAACCTCTTAAGCATGTGAGTATACCTCAACAAAGAGTTATGTTCGAAATTTTAGAATGCCATAACATTGAAAAAACCCTGAGGTGTTGATGCTGGTGAATCTTGCATGTCAAGTTCAAAGTAACTATCAACCACCAACCCCATGTTTTCAAATTTCGTACGTAGAATATAGTTGTACAATTGATTTGAGCTCAACAGTCGATTTAGTCCAAGACCACCAAAGCACGTGCTCACTTTGAGCGCTTCGTGGTTAATGTGTCTGATTTCACACATCATAAAGTTCGTAAAGAGTACGCATTGTTCGATGAATCGAGTTCACTGAGACTGTCATCAGGACATCGAAATGAATTGTTTTTAGTTCACTTGTATATCTACCATTGTCTATTTGAGCGCTGTGTCTATTAACAAAAAGTGGATTGCATCATTTTAATAGTGTTGACTGCTTTCCTTTCTAGGTTACCCCAGTTCTAGTATTCAGTGACCGACAAAACATAAATGATTTATTACACATGTACCATGAGTTGAAGTCGACGGATAGATTGTGCAGCTTTTCATGCTAGTCACCATACTCTGGTAGTAGAAAGTTTTCGAGTTGCAGACCTCATTTATGGAATGGAAAGCTATCGTGTGGTATTAGAACTTCCACTTGCTGAGTTAGTCTGACGTGTGCTAACAGTTTCGCTTGCTGATGACCTGAAACTAGAAACCAAACCAATACAGACAAAATGCAAAACCCCTTCAGGATTGTCTTGCAGCAATTTATGTGCTGTTGTGGGTATACCGTTACGGGTTAAATGGGTCGCTGATTTACACAGCAGGCATTTAACAGAATTGCCATTGTGCTTGAACTCTTTTTTATCTGCGACAGAGCTTAGTTGTCGGACTTGCTTAAGGTTAAGCTACACACCTGCGTGTTTACCTAGCAACATCCAAACCAACAGTATACACAATTACTGGTCCGTTTTTGAGGGATTATTGGAACTGATGTGTTGAAACGTACGACACACGGATCTGTGAGAAATGTAAACGAATAGTTACCCCTTTGAAATGAATGGGATACTGGATGGCTTGAAATGAGGAATAGAATGACTTAGAAGATAGCGTTCGTAAATTAAACCACTATCTTATATACTAAACTTGGGCATAAATCGAATTGTTCGCAGTAAGTTTTGGCCTTGTTGACCTCGATATCGTAGACCCATATGTTGGTAAATGCAGCTTAACTGTACGCGCCGGAGTATGAATTGGTTTTGTGCTTTTACGGTCGTCTTAATTAGAGAGGTAACCAGCTGTCGGGCTAGAAACCAGAAAATAGATATCTTTACCTCCAGAATTGAATATCTGATGAACTTGATGGCGGCTCGCGTGCTTTAGTAGCATCTCGGCTTACCGCCCGCGGCAGTCTGAGCAGCCCATAAATGAATCACACTCGTATGTAGTCAAGTATACTCAGCCACTGCATGACTGACGAAAACTAATCCAACAGGGTAGTGAAATGTTCTCCACGTAAATTATCTTAGTTTGGGTTGATTAATACTTGTCTGGGGCAAAAACATCCTGACCAAATATATGAGCTGGACAAACCAGACATGATAAATAAGTTGCATTGGTTCAACACTATCTAAAACTCTTAATAAACAATATTTACGTCTTTTACTTTAAAGGCGAAAGTATTTTGAAAAATATGGTTGCGGTTTCTCAACTTTGTTTGACTGCAGAGTACAATGGAATAATCACTGGTCTGAAATACGTTTCAGTCTACCAATCAATGTGAACTCATTTTTACGTACATTATCATTTTACTTATCTTCTTGTTTTCACAGAAGTCGTTTTTTGTTAATATGAATTCGTTCATTTAATTCATGTAGGTGCATTGCTAGCTTTAGTGTTTTCCCGAGCGTGTCAGGTAATCAAAACCCGGACAACCATCTCTATTTGGCCTACATATAACCTGACATTGTTTACACAGGTAGCAATGAAATGATGTCTGTTGTCGGGTGTTGTAACAGGTATGGTTGAAAACGCTTTTCCCCAAGAAACAACTTAATGTACTTTTGTCTGGGTATCATTTACAACTTATCCAGCTAATTAAGCATGATTAAGCATTAAAGATTTTGCTTACAGTGTCATTAGATTAGCATGGACGTAATAAGATATATATGCAATTAACAATGTTATTGTAAATGTGGCATTCACACACTGGAGAAACATAGGTTTCGTTTCCTGATTGTCGAACTTCTGTGTACTTAAATGCGGATATTGATCGTTCATGTGGCTGACTTTTGTTCGTCCTCCGATATCCTTCTGGTTATTGGTTATCACACGAGCGTAAATACCCCCTAATGTTTCAGTAGACGGGGCGCGATATTCCGTACGCGGTTAGTCAAAAATGCCCGGCGTCTTCTTTGGTAGGCTACTTTGAGAAGAACTAAGTTTTCTTTGTTTTGAGGTGCTAGCAATTTGATTCACTACTGATAACGTTTATCGTATGAAGGCATCTATATGAACTGTTGATTACCATAAGAGTATTCTCTTTTTTTATAGGCTGCATGCGTTCAATAGCAGCCATGTGATGGTTCATGACACGAGTGGGAACCGACTCATATCACTTCCTATATGTTCGGTTCTCGGCAACCCATACTAGCTACACCTAGCCCCTCCTTTGACCTGACTCTGTGTGGATCTTGACACCGCTCATCACCATCGCTGGTAGCTAACCGCTCAAACGATTTAACCCAGTTGCTTGGAATCGTTAACATATACAACTATACAAAAGTGGACAGGAGTATATAGTATGACATGGTTTTCTGACTTCATCAAGACCATTCCGTGATGTAAATGCGCTATTGTATTTGTAGTGTATCGTCTCAGACTACTTGTTTTCGTTCCCTATGTCACTATTTTTCTCCCATTTACAACAATTGGCATAGTAGCCAGAATGAAGGATGGCAATTCTGTAACCGTAGCCAGTAGACAATGAAGTGCCTGAAACTATAAATCATGACTCGATAGATATGAACATAGAGGTCGATGTTAAGCCTGACCAGGTAAACCCGACCGTCCTGCAGAAGTCTCATAAGGACATGATAGAAACGATTTCATAAAAATGGAGCAGACCACCAAGAAGAAAATGTACATCGTCGAATTTACCAGTCTCATCTACTGCCAGAAGGTGAAGCAGTGGCTCAAGGCCTTCCAATGGTGTCATTCACCTCCAAAATATGTCACTATTGTCAGCGTTGTCAATAGTGATGACATCGTTTAGAAAGAGGGAAAAACAAAGTCGACGGATAAGCAAGTTTATGTAGAAAGTAAGACCAGCAGTACTGAAACAACTCGGTATCATACCAGTCGCCTGCTAGATGAGTGAATGCTGACTGATGCGTTTCGCCAACCGTCAGTTTAACACTTTTTCCTCTCATCGTGATCAAAACCAATGAAGCAGATGAATTGAATAAACCTTGAAATGCTTTATCAGATCCGATTCAAGACGAAATAACTATAAAGATGGGTAATCTGTAATAGAATCGCACCGACATGTGCTACAGATTTCTAAAATCTGATCGTTGGCAAACAGTATGGCAAGTAGGAAAGAAAAGATAAAAATCTTGTAAGCATTACGACTGATGACACAGCAGTGCATACAAAGTTGTAGAGCGATGCGGTCTATGATTAGTATCTGGGTACCACTGAAACGAAGATGATGACAACTAAGATGCCAACGCTAGTCATTTAACCACATAGAACGGTTGTTATGATAGTAGGCAGATTTAGACAGAAACGGTGGCTGGGTTGGCAGACGAACAGCAAATATTCTGCCGAACGCGCGATGGGATGGAAGGGGGTGGTTTTTTCAACCGTGTTTAAAATCTGAATGATCCAAACTGCGGTAAGACTTCAACGAAGCATAGGGTGGTTCCAGCAATGGGAAAATGAAATATCTTAACTTTGTCCTACTGTAGTTAATCAGCCTACATATGTCCTAGCTTTTGTGTGTTAAACCCTGAATGAAATTATACACCATATCTCTTTACTGTTGGCTACTGGTACAGCCTTGTACCGATGTTGTGATTGAATTGAACGCAATATTGTCAGTGAGCAGAAATAACTTCGATCGTTAAGTTTTGAAAGTATTTCGATGTACCTATGACGGGAACATGAAAGACAAATAGACAACTTGAAAAAAGACATTATTCAGGAAGAAGATTGTGCATTAGCAAGTCGAGGTAGTATAAAAAGTCCATTGAACTTTATCGAATCCGTGTCAGCCATAGATGGTTTAACTGAATTACAGGTCTTCTCGACTGATGGTGTCAGATATTTTCAATAAAATATGAAACGTAGGAGTATCACATTTTTGGACTTGTGTCCAAGATATTTGCAGGTGCTAATCTCACAGTTAATCAGAAACAAAATAGTTCCTGTTTTTTGGAAAAGATTGTAACGGTCCAACCAAGTGACCGGTAGTGCGTTCAGTAAAGTATTTATATTCAGGCAGTCATGTTTGAACGTTTTGGATAGACGACTTAGTACTGATTTCCACGGAAGAGACATGGATATCCGCAATACCAATCGCGGTAGAAAATAAAATGAACGCTTCGGTCGCATTGCGGTTGACAAATAAGCCCTCCATGGGCATAAATTACGTAAAAGGCGTCATATTGTTTGACCACAGCGTTAGTTAATAGAAGATCCAGAAGTTGACTAATCAGGCAGCTCCAGTGCCCATATCAAACTTGGCTGCGGGAGACGTATTCTTGAAGTCGTTGACTGATACAGCCGCTTATTCAAAGACGTCTATGAAATCGCCGTCCCATGCATGAATTGCTACAGTAAGACTTCCAGGTAGTGTGACTGGAAACAGGAAAACCAGCTTCTGTCGCAATCCAGAGGTTGATTGAGAAAGGTCTATTAACTTTAAAACTGTCAGTGGCTGGACAGAATTCCTTGACCTAACAAGATGCATAAGGGGCGGCTTGGCAGCAACGCAGGAAGAAGGACGCAAAAATTACGGCAATAGGGCTTTACCGTCAATTTGAAGCAATTATTTAATGATAGAAATGGACTGTTTAATGGTTCAAAACCTCGGAAAATGAATGCCCTATCTGTTAAGCCGATGTTATCACGCGAAGACCGACTACAAACCCTTTAATTGGCTCACATTCCCGAACGACCTAGATGAAAGCTTGTTTTTTAACTATACGTTCCCGGAACTAAGCGTTAACAGTTGTTCATGTTTAAGAGAAGGAATTTCATTCTACATTTATTCTGCTGAACACAACATATATGGCACAAGAACAAATTCTATATGTGGAAACGTTTATAGAACAGTGATCTGATTTGCAATCCGAGGGGAAGTATGATGTATGCTGCTAGCAAAGTCACACGAATCACCACCAAACGTAAAGGATGATAGAACAAATAACCTGCTGGTCGAGAACTAAAATCAAATTATGAAGGGAAGTTACTCCTGGAGTCAACATTTCACCTAGACTGGGGTTAAACTTCAACGGACATTATTAACTCTCGTTCCCTGAACCATTCACAACAATCAGTACATCGTCAGTTTCATGAAATTTTTCGCACGGTAGGTCAAAACAGCCGCCATGCCCGGCCAACGGGCAAGATATATGTGGATGGCCGTGATAGAATCCAACAGTGTGTCTACTGAACGAAGTCCATCCTTCGAAAGCATGCAGCTCGGAACTGTTCGGAGTGATTAGAGACCCCGTCAGCTTACAAAACACCAGATTAATATTATTCAATCGATCTTCCCGAGAGATACGATTAAAATACCAAACACTGCTGATGACTTAAGTTGGGAGATGGGGAAGTTTTCGTTATTTTACTAGCTCATAGCACATCATCACATGGAATGACAAGGAAATCCTTGTTGGAACTAGTGTATGCTAAGTCTGAAGGTTGACCTAAAGATTGATTTATAAGAAAACTACTAACTAAACTCCCGGCGGTTAACGGAAGCGTGGACAGTGGACAGTCAAAACCCAACAGTCGTATTATAGGTTGTGAAAGAATAGCCAGCCCTTGAGTTATACGATAGATTCAATGCAATCGAACTTAACTAGAGAGTTAAATATAGATACCGACGGAGTTACAGTGCAACAAAACAGAGTGTTAGGAATCTTCTCGTATTATGGACAGAATTCTTTGAACTGATAGTTCCTAGCGGTCCCCCTATATCTGAACATTAACGATCAACATCATTTGGCTGTTGTAAACAAGCCGTGCGAATTGCATAATTCATACTGAATGATTCAATATCATTATTGCTGAGGTAAGAGCCAGCGATAAACCAAAGTGAACCTTAATAGCGTTCGTTGCATCTGAAGCAAATGGTGAACGAACAGAAGTAAGGTGAAGATAACAGCGAAGTTGTACTCCTCTTGAGTAATCGAGCATAAGCAAATGTGGGATCCTACACAGGGAGGAACTCTTAAAAACGGTAGAGCAAAGTGGTGTCTCCCAATTACACCAGGTTGCTATTAACAAATGCTTCCTTCCATGGTTATTACTATGCGCTATTAAGTGCACAAGTTACATCGTTGACATATGTCACTCATTTGAAACTACTGAACAAGCAATACTATGGTGGGTTACGTTCTTAGCTAATGTCTCTTGTGCCAAGTCGTTTAAATGTCAGGGAACCTGTGCTGTAACAAGCAAGCTGTTCATTTTTGTGTACCACTCCATATAAATATCTGTTTAATACAAACTTCTTGTTTAACCTGAAGGTTCAAGAAGTGGTAATATGTTGTTCTGCCTAAATCGAATTATACCATGAGACACTGGATTCCTAGTCTAACGAAGTGAATGTCTAAAACAGGTAGATAAAACCTTGTATCATTATTAGTTTGAAAGTGGACCTGAAAATTCACATGAACCTGAGAGTTATTTTATTCTTAACGTCACCATTTCTGGGCAGAGCATAAATTTAGCAACCTCATCACGAATACTGTTTGGTAGTTTACACTTGTGTCCGGAACAACCGCTAATCTGTTCATATGCAGCCATGGGCTAATTAGCCGTCGGACAGTTCAGTTAAACTGACAAGGTTATTGGATGTTAGTGACATTTGTTTCATAGTTGAAAAAGAAACACAACTGCGTTTGCTATTAAAAAATGAATTTCATGAAATCGGAAAAGAAAAGAAGACCAAAATGCAATGCCAGATGTTCAGAAAACAACATTAGGATTGGTACTATTCAAAATACTGCTCTGTAATGAGGCATAATCTGGTATTTGGATGATAGTGTCCGGGTGAGATGCAGGAAAAAAACACCGGGGTGTATTTTGGTCTTAAACGATTCTTTATACATGCTGGATCTGGGAACAGGTAACCGTTGCAACCTCTACATCCTGGTATCAATGTTATGTGTGTACGAATGTGTTCGTTTGCTTGCGTGCTGAAGGGCACTCTGCATGTGTTGGTTTTCCGAATCAGCAATCACGGTTTACAACACTGGTACTGAAATTTCTGCCATTTATTCCTCATGAGAGTTGATGCTTATATCAGAGTATTACTTCATTCCGTTTACACTGCGCTTCAGCTTACGTATGATGCTTACATATTTCTTATGGCAGCAATTACACCCGGAATTCAGGACAACAGGAGCCGACAAACAGTTCACGTGGTTTCAACTCCTTCTTCTATGGTGATATCGCCAACTTAGATACTCAGTCATCTATTTTCCTGATTGGTTCGGCGATAGGTTTTTCAGCCGAACAACGACAACATTCATTTCACTGAGCTCGGTTATCTGCCCTCTCAGCTAACGTCTCCGGTCACCGACTATGTGAGTCGCGAAGGCCTCAGCCTGAGAGACGAACCCGATCTATAGTGACCAACCCCTTTGTGAACAATTTTGTTTCTCTTAACCAGGTCTTCACATGCCCACCCCGCACCTTACGCCAGACGACCGCAGCGTCAGCACACAGTGCTTGGTGTGACAGACGGCTAGCTGGCATCCATAGTACATGGTTTAGCCACCTAAGTCTGCGCAAATTCAGTCACTGAACAAAGGAAATAGTTCTGTTGAAATATCACGGCCTCCCGGAACGAAAGCAAAAAACAGTCTTCGTGGCACAAAGCAAACCTCGGTTTACTGAGTTTCTATTGGTTATTTTATAGACAAGACGTATCAGTAAAATGAAGAAATACAATTGATGTCGCTCAAACTTTCCCATTGGTCGGATCCACTTCGCTAGTAGCTCTTCTGTTTTAACAAGTGACGAACTTAAACAACTTGTTTCAATCCGACGCTGGTTATACCAAAATCCGATGCTGGAGCAGCGTGCCGTCCTGATTGGTTCCCACGCTGACATACCAGTCTGGTTGTCTTGTCGACACTGATTGACCGTAGTCTTCTGCGAATCCTTGGTTGACGTCGTATCAATGCGTTTGTCTAATCCAAACCCTTTACAGTTTGACAATAAGTGCTGACCACTCGCTTTCTAATCTGTTCGTTGCTTAATCGATGGTGCCACCCGATACGACCGATTGAACGCAGAAATCGGTGGTCAAAAACCTGAATATGGTTCACGTCCTCTAACCTAAGTATCCAGGTTTCGCTGCCGTAAAGTAATACAGCCCTCACTGTTGTCTGATAAACACGACTTTCAGGTTTCAGAGAAATAACTCTCTGTCGCCGAAGATGCTTCAGATTGTCGAACACTGCCCTAGCCTTGGAGATACACGTTTGTTTTACATTCCCTACACCTCCACCTCCCTCGCTAGTGCAGTTTCCTCGGCAGACAATACTCGTTACCTTATAAATGGAAAGCACTTCGTCGTTAACCCTACTCTTCTCCGTTTAACCGTCAAGTTCGTGTTCATTACCTTTTGGGAAAACAAAAATACGGGTTAGACCGGAAGGAACCCCACAGAATCAGATACATTTTATGTTTGTTTCGGACGGTTTTCATTTAAATACACCATGGAAATTGCGGTTACGGTTCTTGGCACTTTTATACTTAATGGATGTGGTTAAACTCAAGTTACTTCCTTGAATTGACGATTGAAATGAGATGATTGTGTCATGGTATTCCATTGGTAAATATAACGACATACCAAACGGTTGTCTTCCCGTTCTTCTGGGGACAACCATTTATTTGTCTTTCAGGATGCTTTTTTCTTTTTAATTTGTGTTGGCTTGTCGCAGTACACCCCTCTGTTAAACATAATTCTCAATTTTCCACTTTAGAAAAACCCTGCTGAAGCTCAACCCTATCGGACAGCGTACTAACAACTACAAACTATGTTAGTACTCACAAAAGATTGGCTTAATTTAATCTGTAAACAGAAAATTTCTAGGTTGGAGCGATAGAGTGTATTCATTTGCAGTGGTCGGAGTTTAGTGAAATAAAGGGGTAAGTATTAACGAAAATGTGAACGTAGAATATGTGTCTCGGTGAATGTCTATTGTTGTGTCACTAATGCACGCGTCCAACAGAGAGTAAAACTTTGTAAGCTACAAAATGTGTTTGCTCGAGTGAGACCATTTAAATTATGATAATCAGATATGTGCTTTTCAAATTAGTTCTGGATCAAAGTCAGACAAGGATAATTGTCAAGGATGACGAGGGTTTTTACTGTAAAAGTTTGGGATGCCATGGAATCAATAGTGAAAAGGTAGGTTTGTGTGTGTGATTGGCAAGATAGGAAGAAAGTATAGTTCCAGCTTCAACTGAAAATCTTTGAAAGCTGACTAAGGAACAACAGATGCACTGCATTTAGTGTTCCGGATAAAACCTAACCCTTGCATTTACCTGGACTCAGTGTCATCAATCAAACGATACACAGATGTTCCAATCTAGTTGAGACTTTGTCGGTACTATGCGTACCATAGAAACCAACCAACGACTTACGAACGAGTGTCAGAACAATAGTTCAAAGGCGCATTCGGAAGACAGTGAAAATGTGGATACTGTGATCACAGTCTGGTGTGCGAGTTACTTTCTCCAGTTGTTGCACTTCTTCTCCTCACAAAGATTAAACTAGATCACTTTTTGTGACTGCCATGCAAACTAGGAACCAACCATCCTTGTATCAGAAAGGTTGAAGGAAAGTTTTCGTCCGCAATTAATTCCTATAACCACCAGCGGAATAATGGACTGCTGTCTTGACCAATTCTTATCTCCGCAGAATCCCACAAGATGACAGTTTATACCGACGACCTGTGGGAAAGTGTTCCAACAGTAGTTCAGACCGAGAAAATGTAATGACACTATGAAAAATGACTATTCGATCAAATAGCCCGATCAGCCCGCACGGCAAAAATCAGACACAGAAATATGTTTTAGGAACATTTCCAAAAAACTCTTTTCTGTGGGTTCTCCTTGATTGGCATTATTTTGTCTTTTCTAAGTCTCTTGAATATTGTACTCTTCAGAAGTACTGACTAGCACCTTCACGCGTGTTCTTCTAAAGGACGAATAGATTTTTCTCTTAATTCCAAAATGAGTGACATTCTTGTACACTTCCAGGAGTGCAGTAGTGGTCAAGGGTGTTAAATGGTACTAAAGTTATTCAGACCATTGTTTGTACAACAGTTGTCACTACATGGGTAATGAAATACAATACCATTAGCAAAGATGCATAGTAGTAAATGAGGGGAGAAGTTATAACTGAAGTGAAATTGCGCAGGCTGTTTTACATCGTATTAAAAAGCATGTCACATAATTAAGACTACCATGAGACACGTAATGTACTCAGTTACTATGTGATGATTTGATTGTGTACAAGGTACAACCGAATCACAAGCCTGGGAGTACCATCACGTAGGGTCAAACTTCAATAATAGCACCACTGTTTACTGACGTTACCTCCTTAACTGTCCTATTGTTTAATTTGATGATTTAAAGCGCGTTAGCATCTACTCGAACAGAACCCTATAAAATCAATATCTTAGTGATAAGCGCCAATCTGACAAAATGCAACCCAGTCAAGCATACGTAAATCAACCTCGCTACTAACGTCCATAAGCATACCCTCTGTAAGAAACAGGAGTAAATAATGGGAAATTTTAACTCACGAAGCGAGTCACCCTTCAGTGAAAGACAGATACTGTAATTCCTAACCAATAGCAGGCAAATACGGTGTGAATGACCCAACATTCTAGCCGCACGTTACAGTAGTACGCTACGAATAGGATATCAAACCATGGATATACCGAATTGTTGCACATCAGTGACTGTCCATTTTCAGCCCATATAAAACGAGATGTAACATACGAGCCGGTTACCAGTGACGAACGGATTTTTGGGTTATTCGTGGTTTTAGGTACAAAGATTAGTGTACTACTGAGTTGACTCATTATCTACCTGATTTATTTCTATTGTTTAAGTGATTGACTGGAAAATAGCTAATATGATAATCAAAGCTATTGAACAAAAACACGTGATATCGCAATCAGTTTCTATTGGATTTCCATCTAATGGACCCTGATATCTACATAATGTACGCAAATATATAATGTATAGTGTGCTTTAGTCTAGTATGCGTTTTCAAAACTAATCAATTCAAGGTCACAACTTGAGGATATTTTTTGGATCTTGTCTTTTAGAATGACAACCTCACCTGTAACATCATACAGCTAGGAAATAGTAGTGCACGCAGTTTGAAAATATCCCACAAAACAGTATCTGCTTGACATTTTGATTACAGTTCTGTTTCCCAAAAAGTGACATTCATGGCATTTTAGACAGCTGGGAAACCCCTTGAAAAATTCGCCAGTTAGTCTCCAGTACTCCCGATGTTTTTCTTACAGATTTTTGGCAGGTATTCTGAATAATCACAATGTGTGAAAATAACGTTTCAATGTATCGAATGATTTAGCGGTAATACCTCTCACACTTTCCAATCTTCATGAAAATCGAAATAATACTGTTTTTGTATAGCCAACACAATCCCCTAATACCGCAAAAATCGACAGGTGAATAATCAAGGTTGGATGTTGATAGTTTCCATGTGCTGTTTGGAGCTCTCGTTGCACAGACGAAATTCGGGACCAGATACTTCACTTTGTCAACGTACAAGTTGAATTTACCGAATAATCTGTACATCATTGTTAAGACGCCGTCTAGTTGATTGAGTCCCAGTGAAACCAACGTGTAAGTAAGAACGGACACGTCGTCTGCAGACGCTAGTTGGTCGGTTAAATGCGGTGCACCGAGTTTCCTCATGGGATAGTTCGGTATCTGCCTGGGATAGTGACTTCAAGATGTTTTGGCTAATAAGTCGCCCTTCAATCTGTTTTATTTGTCGTCGTAGAGATGGCCGGCAACAACTTGAAAAATTGTGTGACGTCGAAATTTCTCCCAAAAGAACCGACACTGACAACTTTTGCCTTATGGTTTGTACTTGGTTCGAAACCGTTTCTTAAGTGACGATGGCATAACGTGCACATGTAGAAACAAAACTGCTCGGCATATGCTCATCATCACTGCCACAGCTACACCTGTGAAAAGGAGTTTTGCCCCGTAGTAAATAACCAAATCCGTTCGGATTATTGTGAAAAGGGACAGTCTGATTAACTTGGCATCATAAATCAATATCTTCTCACATTGAGATTGCTTGACTGGCATATAAAACAGCTCGTACCTCTCATCCAGTTCCAATTTAGTACCATTCTAATTTAGAACAAAAGGCCTGTCTTGATCTCTTGCGCATTTGGAGTACACATCTAGATTTCAAAAGCCTTTCGAACACGTGAAAATTAGGCGTTACTTACCGTCTAGTGGACCTTACCAATCCTGTGATGAAATGTCGAACGGAACTTTCTGCCAAAAATGGAAACCTACGAAATCTGATTGCGCTATCCTAATCTGATTACACGCAGCTCAGGCCGTCAAAACATTGGAAAACTTCTTCAGACAATTCTTCTACTGACCCAGTCCGATCAACAATGATTGATTCAGTTCAGGGTAAATGGTGGAATCATCGTCAAATTAGTAGACCCTAGGTAAAGTGTTAAGTGACAAGTAAAATCAAGGGCCATCACCAACAATGGTTAGAACTCATATAAAGTGAACTTTGAAACGATAGCTCCTCCGAGTAAATTTGAAAAATACAAGCAATAGGAAGTAAAGTGTCATCCAGAGGGACAGGATGACAAAAGATTACGTGTTAGTGGTGAATCACTGATTTTCTGGATTAGGTAGCATGATGGCTACATTACCATCAGTACTGGTGTTGATATGGAAATCTTAATGATTATGTTAAGGAATGACTAAACTAACGTAAAAGCTGGAATCTGGATAAAAACGAATCAAGCAGAACTCTTAGATTCTGGTTTGGCTAGGATATAAGTGAATGTAGAAAACAGCAAGAAACAGTTGCCAGAGTAAAGCCAGAAAGGAGATCAGTTATTCTTGCATGCAATAAAATGAGTCGGTCGAACAAATTGTCACGAATTCCAGACGAATTTCAGACTGTGCCATTAGTTTGGAAAGCCATAGTCGCATCCACTTTGTATTCATTTTCCTCCAGATGTTCACTGAGTCAGTCAGTCATCTGGGGTGGTGCTCATTAATGCATATTTGCAGTTGACTTGATTTACGTCTAGCGCGTCTAATTCCCTAGTTGAAGGTAAAACTGTATATCATTTTGGAGTTGGCGACCATGTTTATTAGGTCTAGTCTCGATGGCGATGGTATGGGCATCGTTCTGCCAAAATGCACGAGTTTTTCACGTTGTATGTCTGCTTGACAGCTGATGTGAGTCTGCGACTGACGAGAACGGAAATGTTATTCCCTCAGAATATTTTGATGTCCACTTAAATTTCAGACTGATTATTGTTGAGCATGGCCACCTTACTGGCTTGAAGAAATACTCCATTTTTTGACCATGCCTATAATACAGTCAATCTGCTTTCCACCTGACAACAAACAAAAGTTTACTGAAAGAAAACTGATGAACTAACCTTTGCCACGGATTACGCGAAATCCAGCTGGACATTCGTTCAGTTATTTCCGGTCAACATATTAGACAGGACTCCTTGCCTTATTGATTCACTGAGGGCGTACCTAGTCTCAATAGACGTAGTCCGATTAAATTTTCTGATGAGAGCTCCCTAATCGAATTAAAATCACTCACAGGTGGTGTCAACATTAGACGACACAAATAAGAGTACTTACCGAAAACACCGTGAACATTCGCACTTCGGCCACGAGGTACTCATAACTTCTGCTTTTCAAAGTTTCCTTCTGTTAGTTCGTGATGATGACTGTTTTAGAGTATTCGTAACGTTCGCAATCAGAAACTGATGTTTCTGTCGAATAACCAATAAAATTTAGGCATAAAAGTTGCTGATTAATTTTACATCAGATCAACCCGAATTAAGTTCCACGTAACCTTCCGACAAAACATAGTCAAGGTTCATCATTAAACTGCATAAACTTTACGTTTCTCTCATCTATGATCAGCGATTATGCTATATCTCACGTAGATACATTCTGCTACGTCTTCTGTTGAAGGGTTATCATATTTCCTCACTAACTACAAATATCTCAGTTCCTTAATGTGCATTCCGGAGTTACACTTTTGGAAAGTTACCCAAAAGCTTAATCCTGAATATCTGATTTCTAGTAGATGGTTACAAACATTGAAATCGAAAAACTGTAAGATTTCAAGTGTGGTTCGAGTGATAAACCTAGTTAAAATAACACTTTATTTGAAAAAGCTGGTAGAATACTTAAAACTGAACACAAGAATGGTATACTAGCCACTTAAAATCTAAAACTTAAGTGTAAGAAAATAAATTAATAGTTCACGATGTTCTCTCTTTCGTATTAGTGTAAGATTTGAAAACAATATTTTCTGAAAATGTCTCAATTACTATAAAAGCTACAAAAATTTTCCGCTTTGAACGAGCCTCCGGAAGATTCTATTTAGATCACGTTAATCAAATCCTTACCAGTTAATCAAATAAGATACGTATGCATGTCATGTGAAGTCAAGATGCAACTATCCAATATAACGTATCTAATTCAACCATCCCAGGGAGTATCGATATCGTGTGAAACGTGCAGGGCCAGTCTTTGAAAAAGAATTCGGTTTCGCAAGAATTACATTTTCGTAGGTTCTCTACAGTTTTGCTCGTTAGTAAACTGAAAATTATTGGTATTAGCTCTGATTTAAAATAAAAATTTGTTCCAACCACATTATTTTCTCAATATGGATAATCTTCCCATATACAAGGCAGCTCAAAATATTCCCGAGATAGCACTTGCAGCAAAACGTTAGCAAGCCTAGCGATACAGTGAGGGTCAAATATCTCCACCTTGTCAGTTCTTTAAGGTTTTCGAAACAGGTGGTTATCTATAATGCTCAACTGTAAGTGTGAAGACTCTGGGTTACCGCGAAAGAGACCCAAAAAAGAGACACCAAAAATATGAACTTCGGCTGGATTCGAACCGGTGATAAAAACAACATGCTCAGACGCAGCAAATGGTCCGCCAGCTGAACTATGAAGTTCACAGATTACACATTTGGACACAGCTACCTCCCAGCCTATTGTCATATGGAATGGAACAAATTAACAGATCTGCAAAGCCACTTATGAGTAATAAACGTTCAGTGCCTATCGATGGCACCATTGGATTCCGGCGTGAACAGATTGAGACTGGACAGTCAATCTCTCTGAACTTTCGTTGGATTCCATATGATACAATAAACTGAGTGGGTAAATAGGTCCAAATGTGCAACTCATGAATTCTTAGCGTGGCTTTGTAGTTGAACTGACCGACCATTTACCGTATCTGAGCATGTTGTTTCTGTCACCGGTTCGAACCCAGCGGGGATTCAAGTTTTCGTAACTGGGTCTCCTCTTAATTGTCATACTTGCCAAACTACTTATCAGTTATATTCTGAGCTTCGGTTTGAAAGAGATTTAGGAATTATACGGAAAAACAGAGAGCGCTGATGGTGTGCATCCTTGAAGAAATTAACACTTGTAGTGCGTTTGGGTGCAAAAACTGAGTATATCACTGCTGTGAAAATCAATTTGAAACGAATGTAAAATTGCTTTATCCCGTTCCGGAAGCTTGCAATGTTGCATGTTGTCTGCTTGCCATGGATACAGTTGCTAGACTATGAACGACTGGTTGTTGGTACAGTGTAATACTGACAACTGTCAGCAATGTACGCATGCTAATGGATCAGACAGCCCAGTTTGGTTCACCATGTCTAACGCGGGGAAAAATCCTTGGCGAGCGTGATCCTCACTGTCTAAAACAACCTACGCTAGATGTCTATCTGTACACACTTGTGTTTTAGCAAACTGAGAATCCCCATAAACCTCCCGTTATCGCTTGGTTAAATACACAGTTAGCATTTCAATAGACCGGAAGATGAGAGCACAAAAAATGACCTTTATAAACTATCTAATTTACAGCGCACGTATATGTTCATATGTTTACAACCGGCAGTTCTTCCAGCATAACACTTTTAAAAGTGTTATTTATATAAAATAAAATTAAAAACTCAAAGTTTATTTAGTTGCTGATTATTGTAATGTGCTATCCGGTAATTTAGGGGATTGAACTGGTCTGTAAGGAACGTTTCCAAATCTCGCGTGACTAAAACAAATTCCTACAGACTTCTAGTTGTTCACCATACGGCACTTCAGTTTGAGCAGAAGTTCGTCGTATAGAGAGAAAAAAACGATTCCATGATACCCTAGACAGAAAGTTTATCAAATATTATGCAGCCTCAGGTGAAACCGAACGCGTTGTATGCATCTCGTTCTGTTAGCGATAAATGTTGGTTCTTATCGATAGTTGTGTCGGATTACTTCACCAAGTAGTCGAATGTGTGATTGCACTGAAAGTGGGTACTAAGCAATGTCAATCGATACTGTACAAGTACCGTCTATGCGAACGATGAATTTATTGGTCCAGTGAATAGTACACTAACGTTTTATTCACCTTACTGTCACCATTCCAACTGCAGGAAAGATTACTACTATATCACAGCTATTGACAAGTTATTTTGGGTAGATGAATTCTTCACTAAGTTACAGGTGGACATAGTAGTGTTCCTACTGTGGGTATTCGAAAAAATTACTCGTCGTTTTTTCTAGCAAACCGGTTTGATAATCAGGAAATCATGGTCAAAATACTAGTTGGCCCTGAGGCATACTACCTCGTTGAGAATGTCAGACATATGTAAAACAATGACCCATTTAAGGTGAGATAACTGAAATATCTAGTTATTTTGTGTGTTCTTATCCCGAAAACTGTTTTATACTAGTATGATTACGTTCGGCCGTGCAAGTTTTCTACATTCTAAGCCAAAATGATTAATATTCATTAAATCAAAGAAGCCAGTAGCACTTTTATGTTGTCAACAAGTGTGAGTGTTAGCAGGAGATAATGATACAAAAGTTCGAATTAAACTAAAAGTATACATACAACAACAATAAGGACAATTCAAGGGCAAGTCAACTGTGGCGGCCGTTTTGGAATTGTGGACAACATTCTATGTATTATTTACGCTGTTTGGAACGCATGCCAAAAAACGAAGACCAGTAAGCGGGCATGTAACATTCACAGAAGACACTTGCCAGAGAACTACGAAACGATTTGCTGTAGCACAAAAACACAGGCAGTGTGAAGAAAAATCGTTGGTTTTCCAAATTTCGTAAAATCAAGTGAATTAGTAGGTCATTTTTTATTTTCGTCAAGGTGGTCAACACTCTGACGCGACTGTATGAATGAATCGGGTCTGACCGGATTACGTTTCCTTCATCCGTAAAGTTTAGAAAGGTTTTGATCACTTTTTCTGGCGGCGGATTCCAAATGGAAGGATATGGTTGAGGGTGCAGTTTGATTATCAACCAATCAAGAATGCCAGCGATTTCAAATAACATGCTGACGATGGTCAATAGGATTGTCAACTGTGTTGGTGGTGTGAACACGGGATTTCTTCTAATCACCTCATCCTGGCTGGTCAAAAAATGATCCCTCATGTCTCGTGCTGTTCTTGATCTTTGTCTGGCTAAGTGACCTAGTATCATCAGTGTGATTAACTGTAGCACAGTTGGTAAGATTGCTTGGGTTACCTAAAACAAGACACATCAAAGTTAACCATATAAACAGAATGAAGACGACTGAACCTCTGAAAATGCATAGAGTGATCATTGACCAACACGTACATATGACGGCAGAACTATATTCAACGCCTATTAGTTTTCAGTAAATCTGACAGATTTGTTGCAGGGTAAACTAAGAACATGCAAAATTTATCTTTCATCTAGCAGTAAACGAGCTTGTACTAAGCGACTGCAATATGGATTATTATAAGCTAACTGTCAAACAGTTTGCGACTTGTATACATTACATCGGTTAATAGAGATACTGTCCATCAACGTGGTTTCTATTGTCAACTGCGTTGTACTGATTATTTGTTTTGAGCCGTTATTGCAAACCGTTCTTTATTTCAGACCGTTACGTCTACCACTTACGTAGTAGAACTCCAGCCCATGTTTTGATAAGACAATTGAATTCTTTATTGTGCCACTGGCATAACCCTAGACGGTCTGTTACGAACGCCAGGTGTCTTTTTCCTGTCAGATCGTCAGTAAAGGTTCATTTTAGTCTGGAAACCTGAAGGCTCTAAAATAGGTAATCAGAGTACTGAGGCCGAACGATCGCAATATACCATGTGTCAGTGGTCAGACAGAAGCACATATTGTGTACTGAAGTAACCGGAGGGGAAATGCAGAAAGAAACACTGGACTACACTTTGCTATAAAATGGTGTTTTCCATATGTGGCAACCATGTAGCCTCTGGAACAGTGTTATGCGTAAAAAGAGTGTTCTTTTCTGTGTTAATGGTGGTGGTGGAGCATATATACCATGTTTTGTTTTTCCCGATACACAATCCGTGTGACACCCGAGTTACTGGCTCACGGCACCAACACCAGGGTATTGGAAATGTTGATCTCCAAAAACTAGTTACGCCTTCGGTAGTGGAAACTTTTATAAATATTTTGCCTCTTATCTCCACTGTGATTTAGTTATATGCCGAAAATATTCAGTAGACCTTATCTTAACATATACAACCACAAATGTTCCCCTGTAAATGACAATCGATTACCAAGATGTGGATTCACTTAAACGGCTGTGCTTAAGTGAACGTGAATAGTGCATTGATTGACAACAAACGTTCCCAGATTAGCTCGCCACAATGACTGAGGTCAAGGAAAGGCTGGGTATAACCCCCCTCCCCCCCCCCACACAGACCATAAGTGACTTACACTGCACCGTTTACGTTCCCACCCACAACCCTTATGCTCAATCTAAACGGGTAGGAATAAGACCGCAATGTATACGACAGAAGCCTTTTTGGTCCAATTGGACAATACTGGATAGTTAGGTTATAGGTCAGTTTGAAAATGCAACCCTTATCTTTCAAAAATGAAAAAGGATAACGACTTGAATATTCACACTCTCTTTCCTTTTGAGATCCTACAATTATCCTGCGGTTTGTATGAGATTTAGCTAAGATTACTTGTCCAACAAAGGCCACAGGTTAAAAATGATAACCTACTCTGATGCATATTTGCCACAAAATGCGGTATGATGATTGCAGGCTGAAACTGTTACAACCGACCAATGAACGATGAGAAATTTTACAGTCTTTACAACTGCATACGTGTGCTTGGTCCTATTCGTACGGTGATTATAAGCTCTCTAGCTCCCGTTAATGTGTGATGTGATTGTGAGACCAGTTGCATACCATTCTAACTAAACCTTGCTGTCACACGTAAGAATACATATACAACTCCAAACTCATTTGTTGAGTTCACCGAAATCTCTGCCATCTGAAATTTTCCATGAACTATGCAATAATTGTGCGTGTTAAATAAAGGAGCAACGTTTTTACTGCAGGATAGTAAACGGTTATCACCAGCAGCCTATGTAAGAAACTGGCCCTAATAAATGGTGTCTATAATTCTATCACCATTAACTAAGCCTAACAAACCACCAACTTTGTCATACTGCGAAGTAAAATTTGCATTCCTGTCATCCTCCCCTTAGCCCAAACAGACTACACGCAGGCACACTAACTCTCTATCCTTATTTGCACCTGAGATCGTCACGTGGTGACCTAAGTTGAACCGTAGCCTGTCTACACACTACATGTTAAACAGATAAACACGTGCCAGTTGATGACTGCCTGATATGTTGTAAATTTCGTGATTTAAATCGTTTGATAAAGGCTCTTCGAGAGGGTTGAAACGTTACAAAACCAATAACTTTTGATTTTAACTTGTTGTGGCTTAACCAAAGAATTGCTTGATAAAATTTGCTTAACTTTTGCTGATTTGGCGACAATCGCTAAAAAATGCTGGACTTTTGGGAGCTATCTTTTAATCCTACAGGCAATGAACTTTGCAGTTGTTTGCCAAGAGGGGTACACCGTTAGTCCCGATAAGTGTGACCGTCAGTTGACTGCTGTAGTCCAGCATGAATGAGCTATGCCACATAATCCGTATACAGCAGCGACTGAATAACCGAAAAAACAAGAGTTACTTTAGCTAACGGCACAAGTGGAAGAGAGTCTTTGAACAGGATGTAATTGTTATTGTTCTCTGTCCATCATCGGGTGTATCACAAAAGAACAGTAGTGTGATTTACAGTAAGGATACGAGGTAGGTAAGTGAATCTACATCGAGTAGCATCGAATGAGGACCACAACGCAAGCCATTTCTGGTGAATATGTCTCAGCGTCATTCCCCCCCCTCCCGGCTACTAGGGTTGACCAACCCGGAGACCGATTCCAGTAGCCATGGTGTAACGAGTGCTCGAATGATAAAGAGTGAAATCACTGATATTAGACTTTTATCATCCCGAATAGCATGGTTATGAACTAGGTCTGTGAACGTCATTTTTAACGGGTGGAGTTGATTGATGATCTCACGAAGTGTAGAGTATAGGTACGAAACTGTGACGACATAGACTGTGCAATGACTGAATCTATAGGTCCAACTTAATTTTCAATAGGCGAAAATAGCTTGGCGTGCACAGGGGCAACTAGATAAGTATAAAACTATCCAGTTGATAACTCATAATTATTTTGGAACCGTTGATTTTATTAACCCAAAATGCGATGAAATTCAGAAAAACATATCTGAATAAATGCTACGGAATTCACCTAGAGTTTGTTAGTTTGTTTTACTGAGATCTGATTATTTCAAGTGCAGTTGAAACTAGGTGAGAATGACATTATTTTTTAACATTTCTTTCGTATGGTGTTGTCCAGAGACTCAAATGATCGACTAGTTTAGTAGGTCAACAGTGTAACAAATTCCACTCAAGGTGAATTCCAAACACGTGGGGTTTTCAGTAGTGGCGTTAGGAATTACCACTATTTAATGAATAACAGGGAAAGAAATGAACGTTTGGAGATCGGGTTATTTACTAAAAAAAGTTTCTTCATTGTGAAAATATGAAATGATATTAGTTGAGTAAGGACTGTGGTCCGGTCTGTCACAGAACCTAACAAGTCAACAACATTACTGGAGTATGCGTTTCTTAAAATCACTTGCTCCCGTACGATGTATTGTAACAACATGTCACCTACAAACCCGTTCATTTAATATTGTTTCACTGAGTAATGCAAAAACTGACAGATACTTCTGATTGAGTGCTGCAACTGCAATCGCCTTGGTTTACTACGCTGGACGAGAGTTTTGCGAAGGTTCGGACATACTACGGAACGATCTATGTAACAAGCTGTAATTTAGGGCGTATTTAAGTCAATATGATTAAATAGAAGAGCATCCCATATTCAAATGCATATAACAGTGTGTATGTGTTTAAATTAAAATAATCTCAAATTTTCGACTTAATCTGAAAAATACGTCTCTCCTAAATAGTCAAAATACTTGGCAATAGATGGTTCTCAATTTACCTTTAGAATGATTGGATAGATTACACCTAGAACGAGTGAGTTTCCAGCGATTAAAATGCATGTACTGCCATCTTTCTTGACCGTATATAACCATAATATATGTGTGTTTAGTAAGCACATTCCCAGTACTGTAGCATACAACAGCATCTTTCCAACAATTTTACCACTTCCAACATCAGGCAAACCAGATTTTGTGTTAAGCGTCCGGTCAGTGTACAGTTCTTCGTTATCATACTCATCCAGTGTGACGCTGGGTTTCCAACTGACTGGTGGGAAACCATCACACTGAAATTCACTCGTCATCCGATGGGAACTTTCAATTTCATGGAATTCTGAGATGTAATCAAGACAATCCATCTGCTTTGGACCTGCAGTCTGTTGAATTCTTGGTGTATTCTTCCCAGACCTGTAGTTATGTAACTCGGATTGAGCAGGGACAGTTCCCGCGGTAGTGTTCAGTTGTAGACTGCTGGTGGCAACCGGCGAGTTTATATCTCTGGGAGATGCAATCTGCTCCAATCTTCTATCATGCGAGCGATATTCTCCCAGAGTTCGATCAATTAATATAACACACATAAGCCAGGTGGGGAGATACCGAAAAATGCTCGTAAGAAATTCACCTATGCGACATCCGGGACTGTACGTCTTTGGATTCATATATTTTGGAAGATATGAGAAAAGAACTTCAGCGCTATCAATAAAAAGTATCCAGGTTAAACCAAAAATAGCGTACCACTGAAGGAGGACCCATGTGGCTGAAGTCTGACGAATCGTTTGGCTGCGGAAACCACCTCCGTAATGGTGTGCAGTTGACTGTCGAGTACTCAATAGAAGCCTCAATCCCCACGCGGTGAAAAGCAAGTTGATACAATTTACTACTGACAGCACAGGACGCACGTAGGTAGAGAGAAAGAAGGACAGTCTTTTCTGCCATGATTTCTCGTACGTGACTTTGAATGCCGGGATAAACCATGTCGACCGACTTTTCTCGCACCAGGTGAATTGTTGATACAAACTCTGATTGTTTAGTCCAGTCAACTTGGTTAACTGAGTGTCTGTAAGGTTGTTTAACCGTTTGTCCATAAGATCACCGAGATCCAAACACTGGAGCATTGCTTCATAAAATACATTTGCATTGTAGTAAAAAAATTCTTTAGTTTCCTGTGTTGTGTTCAGCACCGTTGCGTTGAATAGTGCATTGGCTTGAGAAATTAAATTCACCTGAATTGGGCCAAATTCATTATTCATTTGGGGCATTTTCAAAACCAATGAACTCTTCGTCCGATCTAGCTAAAATGCGTTATTTATCGGTCAGTAACACTTGCTATTGCTATTTGATTGGCTGCTCGTCCAGTGACCAATCCTAGTAAAACAGAAAATGAATACGTCCCACACTCGCTACACGTGGATTCTTAACTTGGTCACGCAGAGTGTTATTCTCCGTTGCGTTCGGATAATTGTTTTGTTTTGAAAACCGTGTCGCTTGTTCTTCCCAAAATGGTAAACAACCACGACTGCGCCAACTGTGCGTTCGATCTTGAAAAATTATTTCCGCAAAAGAATGGGAAGGTACGAGTTAGTTAACAATAACCATTTGTTCTTGACGGAAAAGCTTGGAAGGTACAAGCAACATAAAGCGATCATCCCGTGATGAATAAAAGAAAGAAGAAACTCCAACTATTTTGATATTCTGGCCCAGCACCCTCGCCGAAAGCTGCATTCGTTTCCCCCAATGTTTCGATACCGATTCGCATATGACAGAATGGTGTGTGTTACTAGTTACTTTCTGTTTCCAAAGCCTTCATTATGCCACTGTTTTACGACTTGACGCCTGAACCAGGGAATGCCAGGGTGCGTGGATGAAACAGGTGATCAGCACGGCATAAGGTGTTAACCGGCTGTTTCTCGATGACTTCAGTTTCTTCAAAGCTGTCTATATATTTCATTCGTCGTGAGGGATGTAGACTTACCCTAATTGCATTTATACGTGCACACAAGGGTGGCATGCACTGATTACAATCGCCTACGTGCATATTTGTATTAAAGGCGATGAACGTAGTTAATGATCACGAAATCTCACATAACGTCACACACAACATCGTATTTTTCGCATTCCCGAGGACTATTCGACCAGGTTCTTTCGAAGAGAAATAGTAGTCGTGAGATTCTTTCTTGTTACAGCCTGCAAATAGTGCATATTCTTGCCATATCTGAAATGTGAACTCCTGTCACGCTTTCGGAAGCTAACCGTTTTGTTTACTGTTCCATTTATCTGGCCTTAGGTACTGCTGAAGCATCATGTACAAACCGTTGACCATGTATGAATTATAGTGGGATGTCGGAATCTGCAACTCAGCTTTCTGGAAAGCCCAAGGGGTTCAAACACTGACAGGACCATCCCACGTTGTCACAAACGGGTATCCACTAGCTATCCCTGTTTGAGGTATTATACCATTGTTAGAAGCTCGTGGAGATAACAAACGATGACCAGATGACCTACACTGGAGAAATCAATATGGGGCACGAGCGTTTCAACTTTCGTATAACTACCAATGATCAGTTGGTGTGTCTGGTGTTCGATCGTCGACTCCAGACATCACAAGAAGCAGGTATGAGATCGTGGATGTTGGCAAAAATAGAAAAGCTTCCCGTTGTGACTCTGCAGGACGTCATCGATGAATGCCACTGCTTTGAAAAATCGAAACACGACCAAACAGCTTAGGTTTATCGAAGTCGGAACGTTACAACCGAGCAAACTCACTCATACTTCTTTGGGAGGAAGTAGGTGAATTTGCACCTGTCAATTTATCTGACTCGGAAGTAATTAGCTGGGTCACATTGCGGAGAGTTCGTGTTCCCCAAACCGTTGTTTTATTCCTTTGTCGATGGTGCAGGTTTGTTTAGGTTTTCTCAGCAAACTTGTAGCTGGTCTCGAAAAATGAACGCGTCCATTTAACTTGATTCCTCAGATGTTTTCCAGGAGCAAAAGTGGTGGTCACTTTGTCTTATGATTTCCCGTGTCAGAACCCTGGAAGTATAAAGTCCGATTACACACCGCACACCTACGTGAAATATGGGCTACTTCACTGTACTCCTTCCAAAGTGTCGCTGTAATGTGCCAGATCTGTCTGAGTCCCATAACTTGCTAAGCTGCAAGGCCTCATACCAGGTTATCAACTAGTCGCCATGCACTAGTCGTTTCGCTTTACGAATGTGCTCAGATTAAATGTATCCCAACTGTGTATTCATTGTACATGGTTTTCTCTGTGCGGCATCAGGTTTCTTGGTTTTATAGTACCTTCTCATATATTTCAGTATATTTCGTATTTCACTCGCAGCAAAGTCGAAATTGTCTATCAAACTTCACTTTTGTTAGAACACAGTAATGTACATTCTTAGCTCCGCTAGGAGTTCTTTCAGCCATCTTCTTTCAACCACCACCTCTACACTCTCTGTTTCGTTGTTTTCTGTGTGACCATTGATGGTCTGGTCAATCCCAGTGGTGGATCGAAGTTCAAATATTGGTCCCGGCCAGAATATGCATTACTGACGAACATCAACAATATTGGATACCGAAGTCTAGCAATGGCTAAACATTCTATGGGAATGAATGATGTTTCCGAAATATCTATATGTGAACTCAGCCCACAGTTTATCGTTTGAATGTATAATTCTAAGCGAGTGGTATATTCAACTGAAGATGAGTCATTCACGGCATGTATTCTTCTCTTTGTCTGTCCTCCTGACGTACAGTATTTGCATCATATTTAGCGGAGTAATTCATATTAAAAAGTAGTGTTTCATTTCATTTCCTGGCGCTATACTTATTACAAGAGATTTTGGCAACCTTAGTTAGCTTGAAATCTACATCACTATACTGATAAATGTCTCAATTAGTTGAGTGGATCTCTGTTGAATACTCTATAATTAATGAGAAACACTTTTTCAATTCTGTTCTCCAACCGTAGTCTACTGAATAAGTGCGAACTTTTTGCGTATTTCACTGGTACACTTTGTGATCATCCGGAAAATGTCGGCTGATGAAGATTCCCTGTTAACGAATGTTCAAGTGATGTGTTCTGGTATGTCACAAACTGCGTAAAATATTCAATTTCAAATTCAATTTCGACACGGGGTTTACAGTAACCGGAATAAATGATTGAAATGACTACTCCAAGGTATGATGTACAATTTTAACGAACGTAAATTTGAAGTGTTTTCCGCTATCAAGACAGTGGTTCATAGTGAATGCAGTCGAATCGCAACACAAAATTGCAGTGCGTGAAGTCGTTGGATCTGACTGTGATAACACACACTTGAACGAAAACGTACACAGTTTTACGGGCGTTCACTCCAAATATGTCATTATGTACAGTACGTCCTAGGATCAGAAACCAGACGACGAAATCCGGAGTCCGAATCAAAGGGAGTGCCCGAATTAACATTCATGCTGTGTGACACGTCCGAATATTTCAACGTTTTCCATTGACACCGTGGCTCAGACCACACACCGCTGAAACGACAACCGGTTTAGCCGGCTGTGAATGCGAAGGGGTATGCAAGCGTTTCCGGTCAAGCCACTCGACGTCATCGACCCAGAGTTTGGCCTTAACGGTCCACGAGCAATAAAAACGGGTTGCCCCCGCACGTTTCCGCTTTTGAAGCTAAACGCTGGCCTGATAATCAGCATGCACCAATGACCGTGAATAGGCGAAGTAAAAACACGGTATTTTCCTAATGGATTGGGCCACCACGCTAATTTTTTTCCTCAGGCGCTGAATAGCAAGAGACTGCGTTCGGGAGGGTAACAGATTTATCAATTATTAAATGACAGAGTGAAAACTAACGGTGCACACTGAACGTACAAATGACTGATTACAGTTTAGACTGGAAACTTTTGTTATACCGAAACCTCGTTGGTGATTAGTTCGTTCGGTGTGTTTGTCTGTCTGACTTTTCATATGTTGAGCTACGGTGGGTCACACTGTTCTCAATTCAGTTTTCCGGACAGTTGCTGCAGGCCGCTTGGTCTGAGCAACCTGTCACGATGAAACCAGATATAATTCCCGGAACGCAAATAGACGACGCTCCAGTAATCTGACAACCGAAAAGCGTATTGAACTGGTTTTTTTATTTATGCGGCCTGTGATGTAAATGTGGAGGACGGCACTAAAGAATTTAATGTAAGACATGTGAGTACGTGATCGGCTCCTTATAAGTCAGCTTGAAGGTTGAGGTAGAAGGTTTGTTATGACGACCAGTGTTCATGACCTGTAAAGAAGTGGTCTATCGCCCACAACGAACGACCACTGCTCTTCCAGTAATGTTTTGCAGTATGTAAAAATAGTTCTGAAAACAACGTCTTTCGGTTCGCTCAAAAAGGCAACACATCGAAGTCTACTGTACACAGGATACTCAAAAGATACGAGGATCGACCATACCAGAAGTGATTACAGTAACCATGATTGCCGAGTAGTGCAAACTGTTTGTGTCGGACTCCGGATTTTGTTGCCTGGTCCCTACTTCTGGTATGTACGGTACATCGCACTGTCTTATAGAAAACACCGTGTCATAATACGTTTGCAACAACTGGACTAATCGAGAATGACACGAGAAAGTGCACGGTCTTCGTATTCCATTCCCTGTACCTCTACCCACTCACATTTGCCGCGCGGTTCTGATAGTTTATGGGACATTTTCAGTCAATCGGTTTTCACTCGGGCTCACCGTCTATGCCACCACTCCCCCTGAATGGACATAGGCAGACGAAGAAGAACACCGTGAGCAGCAAGAAATTGTCTTGAGCATGGCAGTTGTGTTTGTTAGACGACGTAAACTGTGGCGTAGAGCTGTACCTTGTAAAACTTACCTTTCGTTTTGCGGTTTATTATGACGATGGGATGACAAGCATTTCGTTAATTTTCATTTGACATTTAAGTTAAACATTTAGTTACATAAGGCCGGTTCACAGCCAGAAAGCTGTGAAGCGAACGAACATCACATTGGTCCACATCACGACGTGGTAAACGGTTTCAGTGCCACAGGAGACACAGTGATTTCGTCAGCGCCTTCCATCAACAGACAGTGAAGCTGGGTAATCGGCGTTTCGGAAGACGTCAATATCCTGGGGTTGCGAAGGCATGATAGGATTACGAAAAAAAATAACAGAGCCAGCCACCCAACATATTGCGATCTAGTGTTTATTGACCGAAACTGTCTATTAGCGTCTTGTCATCGTCTGCACTAGCCACTCATACATGTGCTCTGTCTTGTTCTGTTGTGGGTTTTCGTCTGTCGTGCATGTGTGTACATCACCGCAGTTACAGGTGAACCGGGAGGTGATATGGAACAGAATTTTTGATAGTGAACGATTAGAACAGTGGAGAGTAATGCATTGGGTGAGAGGTAATAAACGCATTTCCACCGCGGGATAAGTGTGATCAGTAACAGATTTCAACTTTTGAGTTACACCTTTAATATTGTGATCATCTATGTAACGAATATGGTTGGAAACCAGATTCTTCGACGCTGATTATGGATGAGATTTTACCAGACATTGGTTACAGCAATTTTTAGTCGATACGGTCGGATACCCACTGGCAAACATAGTTTTGTTTTGTTCGTTGCCTCGTGTATTTTTCGCCTTGCGTTAAATTTGTATGGTCAAACTGATGAATGAAAGCATACTGTTCACACCTCTTAATATATGTCTTCCAGTGGTCCTATTAATCCTAGCATTTTTATCACTTGTTCTGCGATTTTAGAATATAAACCTATTCCGTTCACTTCACCAGCTGTCAGTCCATTCATGGGCCAGCAACGTAACGTTCATTTCGTGCGTTGTGCGCTGACACACATTATGCTTGAATTGTTTTTCTGTTTACATTGAAAAAACGCTTTGTGACAAAAAAATTTGTCGGATGACATGCATACACGTTTAGCAAGTATTCCCATGATGTTTTTTCCCCCTACATTTCGCAAACGTGTGCGCATGTTTCCACTTTAGAACTGAAACACTCACTCTCTTACGTATTAAATGCATTTTTGAGATGAGTAGATCGCTTCTTTTATCTGTTTACTAAAAAGTACTGGAAGATAGGACAAAGTTTAAGTTTGACAATACCTGCAGTTACTCACACTTTTTACATTTAGATAAATCTTCTAGTCAGACTGTCTCGAAAAACAGCAATACACCTGAGGTTTGCTTTCACTATAAATCAACAGTGGTGAATATTCGTACGACGGTCGGAGCTAGAACTTGGGCCAGACTTTCTTAAGACAACCGCACTTACCAATGCGCTATTTAACTCATACAAAGCCCAAGTGAATTATAGTTCGTAAACTCTTAGGCGCCCTTGCTTGCGAACAATGTCCAGATTGTCGGATCACCTTGGGAGCAAACGCAATGACTGTCTTGTTAATTCCAGTCGATGATGCAACTATGAAAACTTCTAATGCACGTCGTAGTCTCCATCTTCATTGACCTTGGTGTAATCAGCTACAAGTGCTACATTACGCACCATACTATTTGTTTTGTAATGCATAGCATGCTGCAGCTTGTCACTGACGTCCGGCGTAGGTCTGCTATTCGTCGAAATAACAACCGACTCATTTCTGCAAGCTTCGGCTCTACATAAATAAGGTTTCTGTTATGAACCGCATCTCCCAACAAAACAGCCGGGACGCATCACGCTACATCGATCGGCCAGCCCAGCTCGGATGGTATGGTCGTGGGTGGCGGTGTGGTTTCACTCAGCCAATCAGATTGCAGGTGTGTGGTCGAACGCCTGTGGTCAACCTGGACTATGTTTTACCTTGCTTTTTGATGCCCCTTTTAACGAGCTTTACTCTGGCAATCTGACCGCCATACATGACTGTTTAATTCGATTCGCTATGTGTCTGTCGGTCATCTATGGTAATCGTTTTGTCCTATAAATATAGAGCTTCTGAGGCTTAATTTTGTCTCGCTGTTCCAATAAACGGTGTTGCCGCATCTCTTCTCATTTCTCGGTTTTGGGTCAAGCGATGGGGCGCGTAACCAAGTCGACGATCCAATAGTTTCACAGTTTATTATTTGTTTTAAGAATTACATTAGTGACGTTCAGATGTGCACCTGTTACACTAACTGACAAAATTTGGTAACATTTTGTAAACGTTTCAGCAGACAACTCTATCAAATAATTCTCACTGAAACATGTTTCCCTATTGATTGACGGCAAATGCGCCGATGACTAGTAACAAGAATGGAGAGTAATATTAAATAAACTCATGATTAGGAACGAGGATCCCAGAAAGTTTGTTGGTTTTCGTGGTAAGCGAAGTTCTATCAAGACTGATATGTTTACAGTCAAAAAGAAGCAGTTATTGATGAAACTATACTTCAACTGATTTCATTTCAGCGGATTTCAGTCATAATTTGCCGTTTTACCGGTTCGCTCATTTCCTGCATCCAAATTACGTCTGATATTTTTAACTCGAAGTGTTTCTGCGATTTTTGACACTCAAGTCTTGCTGAAACGCGCCCTCTACCATATAATCTATAAGTCCCGGTGACTTCCCTATAGGCAGAACAGATCACTGCTTACGATAGAGAGTGTCTGAGCATAACCTTAAATGTCTGGTGCGCGTGACGACACCTTGTGAGCAGAAACCCGGCCTTATCCACTACAAGGCATTTCATGGAAAAGGTAACTCAAGATTGCCCGCGGTTCCAAAGATAATGCTAATCAATGGTTGCATAGGATCTTGGAACTAATTGCAACCGCTTTTCTCGTGTAGACCTCAAAGGATGGTCCTTTCTGTTATTGCCACCCGCACTTTACATAAAGCCTAATGTTGCACGTTCGTAACTTACAGGAGTTAACGAAATGTTTGCACACTTCCCCTTGTTTAATTGATGAACTGCGCCAAGGGAACTCAGCGTTTCAAACATCACTTGCCCAGCGGTTTTCATTGTTTCGTTGTGTATATTAGTTCTAGTATGCAAATACTTTGAAGTCCTTATTGTTTCGTTGAAGGTGATGCTCACATTACGGTTGTACTTTTGAACACGTAATCAGTTATAGACAATGCTACATAAATGGCACACCTAGGGTTATGAACCAACAACGCTGATGAAACAAAGATTGTTTGGGTGGGAAATCGCAATGGGCGTTTTACACAGAAACAAAAGGAACTACTCATCTGTAAATTTGTTGTAAATGTGTTGCAACCACGTAAGAAAATGCGTCGACACGAAAATCGTTAACATCGAACACCATTTTTATTGCTCCGTGTAGACGTTGACTTAAATATTCCAACAAGCAATTCAAAGATTACATGTGACATGTTTGCCACTTCATATGGCAAACTTGTCACATGTAATTATTGTCTGACCATTATGTCTGACCACTCAATTATAGCATAGCCACTTCCTCTTCGTCACACTAAAGTTTGAGATGTTACCGTGATTACAAGCGATACAAATGTTCAGATAAAATTTACTCCACATTTATGGGTATGTTGATGAAGTTTGCTGCTGCGTTTACACGCCTGACCTTTTCTGCTACCTTGGCCTGGTGGTAAGTATTGTGTGTTGTTTTGATCCGACGGGCTGTGCTGACTGCGACTTCGGTCGTTGCTGGTTCAAGCATGTTACAGTGGCCAAAAGGGAGTAACCGGGCAAAAGACAGACGCGTTCGTTGTGTATAGTGGCGGTGTGTTGTGTTTCGGAACGGTCTGATATTGCTTTTTGCCCGATCTGATTCTGTGTTTGTGTGATCGGCTTGTCTGTGCAGAATTATCTTTTAGTGAATATACAGAATTTCCCGCGACTGTCAAGCCTGCTCTACATGGTAGATGCTGATACGTAAGTGTTCGTGCGTGTCACCTGCTATCTTGCGGCTTTTGAGCCAAAGGCTTCAAATGACAACCATAATCACTCCCCGGCCTAATTATGGACGTCGTGACAGTATTCTAAGCCCATACAAACCATGGCCATACAACAGAAACCAATTGCCATACGGCCTCGTCGTCCGTGGCAGGATGGATAGGCGAAAATATGCTATTGACAATCGCTAACCTTTATACTGCCCCCCCCCAACAAGATTCTTGGAGCGGATAATGCTCAATCAAGTTTCAGTAACCCGAAGAATAACCTGGAACAGGCCTGAGGACAAATGACGCTCTGTGTTGGACTATGGAATATGAGCACGGTGGTGGACCGACGCAGCTCCAAAGGAAGGCCAGAACGGCGCACTGCACTGATCGTGATGGAACTGAGTAGCTATGGGATCAACGTAGCAGCCTTGAGCGAGAAAATGCTTGCGGACCAAGGTAAGTTACGGGAAGCAGGTGCCAGATGCACCTTCTACTGGATAGATTACCAGACAGACGGTGTCTGTTTCGCAGTCGTTGATCCACATCGATGATTTGATAGGTGAATTCTCTCTATGCGCCTGCGACTCGGTCAAGGTAACTTTGCCACACTTAAGAGTGTTTATGGTCCAATTATGTGTCCACAGTGGTGCTACAAAAAGACCATTCCTATGATCGGCTGTCCGTCACAATCCGGTCGGCAACAGTGAGTGACCGACTGTTTGTTCTGGGTAACTTGAACGCTCGAGTCGGGCGCGATTCGGTAGCTAGGCCGGGAGTCCTCAGATCATACGGCATTGGTTCATTCAATGAGAACGGTGGTCTTCTGCTCCACCTGTGTGCTACTCACTAGCTGGCTATTACGAATACCCGATTCCAACCGAATGCGAGCAATATCACGACGTAGGCTTATCCACGAGGTGGTGATTGTGCGTCAGTGCGACATTCTTTAAGTGCGTATCACGCGGGTGATGCGGGGCTTTGAGTATAGCACAGCTTATAAGCTGGTCAGGACTAAATTATTTATCCATGCACACAAATCGGTTTATTGTAGATCTTCCAGACAACGAAAGAAACTAGATATCGAAAAACTGAAAAGCTTTGAGATGAAGACTGCTTTTTAGCGTGCAGATGCCGCTCGTCTGCATGACGCTCCTCTATACACTATACCTGAGGGTATGTGTTACTTTAGAAAGAAACGGATCACGAGGGCAGCCACCGAGGCGATCGGCCTCAAATGCCAGGAACGTCCTATCTGGTTCGACGAAAACAACAGGGTTATCGCTGAATTGGTACGAGAGGAGAATGCCATGTTTGCTGCCCCCACAGTACACACAGACAATGAAGCGAAGAAGGCCACGTTCCGGAGTATCCGCCGTCAACTTGCTGAGCGTGTCCGTGGAATCAAGGACAACTGGTGGATGAAGCAGGGTGAGCGGACGTAGGGTTTCGCAGATCGTCGGCAGCATAAGGAGTTCTACGATTAGCTCAAAACTATCTTCGGTACATCGACACAGTCCACTAAGGCACTGGTAAACGTGGACACCAGCTGTTCTTGAATCCATCCAGTGGACGTCATGATAGCCTGCTGCAAACACTTTGATACCTTACTAAACCGCCCGGCTACCATAGATTGGATGACCGCGAAAAGCTTGCCGCAACAGGCCATCGAGCCTTCAGTTGTTCTCGCCTGGGATTTAGTGGAGTTGCAAAGAGCGATTGATCAGCTGCGCAACGGGAAGGCTGCAGGCCAAGATGAACTGTCAGGTGAGATCCTGAAGTATGACGAACCGGTGCTGGTTTTCACTCCATCTGGGAACACCAGGTGATGCCACAAGGTTTCAAGGATGCTGTGGTAGTACATTTGTCTGTAGGTAAGGACAGCAAGCAATGCCCCGACAGCTACCGGAGCATATGTTTGCTAAGCCGCGCAGGCAAGGTGCTTGCCAGAATTCTTCTGAACTGGCTGAATAAGGAAATATTGGAGAATATTGTTCCTGAGAAACAATGCGGATTCCTGACGAGTCGGGGTAAGATCGAGCTGGTGTTTGCTGCTCCACAAATTCGGGAGAAATTCCGGGAATTCAACCAGCCCCTTTATGGTCCCTTCGTAGACTTCACCGGGGCCTTTGAGTCCGTGAGCCAAGAGGCTTTGTGGACGGCGCTTGGCAAGTCTGGATGTCCGGGTAAATTCGCCAAGTTGAGTAGGTTGTCGCATGTGGACATGAGTGCAACGTATAGATATTGTGAAGACTTAGCATTGAACGGGCGGTCTGGAGGAATACGATTCGGACGGGCATTCACCAGTCCAACAAGCAGTTATTGCGCGGCCGAGAACAAATGCTCACGACACGCAAGGGAATAATCAGTGCCATAGGCCGTGGTAACATGACCATATGGCGTTACGATGTGTGCGGCCGCGAATGCGTCGGCCGTTTTGGATTAGTAGGTCACCATCCTACTCATATTGCATCGTCGGTTAAGAGATGACGAGTACGTTAGGCTCATTTAGGTCGAATCGGCATATCCATTCTATTTTTGGTAATGACTACATCGACCAACACTATGGTCGTTTGGCAACTGTTTCGCTCCTCTTTTCAGAAACGTGTGTCTGTGGTCATCTGCCCATTCTTTTCTTCAGCTTTTTTGGTATATTTTCTGATGAACAGTTTACCTCTTCTTTTTGCGGTCCAATCTGAATTTTGTTTTTCGTCCTTATGCTCCCTGGAATGCAATAACATACAATGAAATACGGAAGTTCTTGTGGTATTACATTTCACATATCATTTTTCTCAGCGCAGCTGTTATCATTACAGTCTCTTTCATCGTCTATTTTTCCGAGAAATGAAGGTTTTCTCTTCCTGCCAGCTGTTCAGTTGGCTAACCAGTATTGGCCGGCCGAACATAAAGGTCTCACTCACACACCTACTAGTCTTATCCCTTCGGGTCTATAACGGATGCGTGGTATGTGAGTGGAACCACAAGTGGTGCAGCGTAGGCCAAATGGGTTGGTGGCTTAAAGCGCAAGGTAATGGGTATCGGTTGCCGCGAACCGTGTGTGTTTACAGGAAATGGAGTTTGCGTGAACAGTACAAACTTGGAAAAAGGATACGCTAACTCATTTTAGGTCTGCCGGAAACCGATGGAACTCCCATATTTTGAGAAGTATTTGTGGGTAAGCGGCAGTAGTGTTGGTCTGCAACAAGTATGTACTGAAAAGGAAGTTCTCTCTGATTAGCTGAACCAGTCATAACTCTAGAAGTAGATAATGTTATCATGGCGTCGTTCAGTACATTATTCCAAAAAGCATGGCTCATAGATCCAAAGCACAAAATACAGAGATAGGAGTTATGACAGGGTTCCAATTACCGAGAGTGAAACAATGGAGACACATGAAGAAAACAATAATTTATACGAATATTCATATAAGTGAACTTTAGGCTGCACTGGCTTCAGCAGGGTTGGATGAACTATAAGCGTGTATTGTCTAATCCCTCGAATGTTGAACCCATCTCAAATGATTCCTATTGAACCGACAGCATAGACGGTTTGCTTGCAAAACCAGGGTTGTCGGTCAGCATCCTCGATAGACCTGTCGAGTTGCAACCGGTCAGAATGAACTGTCCGTTTGTGAGTGACCACCAGCCATCACTACAGTCATGTGAGTTTGAAATCGCGTCAGTGTAAAGTAATGATTTGAAATACACTCTTTACGAGCAGACAGTCACATCGTGATATCTAGGAATTTTGAAGTAAATTGTATATAACGATTGTCCTGTCGACCATTCTATATCTATGTACTGACTCAAATTATTGCTGATAATGAGGGGATAAAGGAGTCCAATCTAATGATTGAATGTAGCTTACAATTACCAGACGAGTGGCAACCAAATGGAAGTCACATAACGTCAACCGTATAGAGATCTTATAATCAATTGTTATGCCAGCAGTGCTCAACTTCGGAGAAAATTGTCCAGTAAACATCAACAACTGAAAAATTGCTGACAAAGGTTGTTCGCTGAAGCTGGTCGGTTCCAGATTCAGCGTTTTCTGGGAAACGGATTTCCATAGCGATTTCAGCTACCGAGATCGGGCCAATGAAGCCACGATCGTATGGAGTCACACTCAATGGAGAACGGTTGTCACAGGTCTCCGAGCTATCAAGAACCGTACCCTAGTGGTAACTGAAACCAGAAGGCTTCTGTTCGTTCAATGAAATGCATTTCTCTATCAAACGTCCTGAGTTGGTGCTAATGCATCTCGCTTAGCTCATAATGAGTTTAGCAGATGAATAAACCTTACTTTAAACAGATGGCAGCTGTTTTATCTACTTTGAAAATATGACACTGTACTAGTCACACACATAAATCTCTAATTAACTGGAAGAATTGAGTTGAATTTCTATAGAACACAAGCATGACTAGAGAGATTATACACACGGACACAAAAATGAAAGTGTAATAACATGATTAAGAGTTAGGTAACTGTCTATTGTACTTGGCTTTCTATTCAACTGACTTTCAGATGAAGAATCGGAAGAACTATTATCACTATGCTGATTCTATATAGTTCATGGGTTTATTGTTACTCTAACCAACAGTAGGTATATTATCACTGTGTAGCAGTCGCAATCCAAAACAGAGTTCACATGGGAAAATATGATACTTAAACGAGATAAGAACTGTGTGATAATCTTTTTGGACATATGTGAACAAAGTCCTATGGGCTACCCATCTTCAGACTTATACAGGAACTGGTCACTTACACGGTCATAAAAGAGGGAAAGTCTGCAGAGTAGTTAACAAGTTGGTTTAATCAAGCAATCAGCAGAACTTACGCCGCAAATTATTTCCGTAGAAGATTCATTGCGTTCCTAATTTTTCTGTTCAGTACCATTGGCAGACTGTCGCTTCAAAACTCAACTAGGTGTTGCTGCTTTTTAAATCGTCTTATACTGCCATAGCTATCGGAATTTACATATTTGACCAAGTAGTATGCTATCAGAAACGGTTTTTGAAGGCAATACGTCTACCAAGACAACTAATGGAATTGATGACCCATCCCTCCAATGGCCGGGCGTGAAGTAACGGACTAGTAAATCCATTATCACATAATAATCTATTAAATCCAAATTATACATCAATCTGTCATTCGTCTCTATATGTTACTGCAGTAAAATTAATATGAATGGTCGAAAGCATATGTCCTTCTTCATGTCTCTGAATAGATGTATATGCCCACATAATGCACTCACTACTGAATGTGGAATTGAACTATCACCTGATAGATAGAAGAGAAAAGGCGACGAACTAGACGTCTGCATAGTATCATATATGCAAACTTTCCTTTAATCTCTCGTAATTGATGGGCTAACATACGAAGCTCTTAAACAATGCAGCTCCCCAGCACCAAAAATCCACGATCTTCTGAAAAATCAAACAGCATTACCATTTAGGAACATTGCCGAAAGTTCAAACCATTTATATGGTAAACTGGCACGTTGGTTAATAAACGGTGCCGCCTTCACAGAAACAGGAATTTCGAGCATATATTTTTCACTAGTTCCCTTGGAGTAAACATAAGTTGAGGCAACATCAATCAAGTCAATAAATTAAATTTCTCCGTGGACGTTCAGGAACTGCACGAAAGCCACACGAAACTGTCGACCATATTTGTGAGCTGGTTTAAAAGAATCAAATTTGGTTGCCTCTTTGCCGTTCGATAATTTGCGGAACCCATATCGCTTCACAATAAAATTATTAGTTTTCGTTTTCTCATTCAGTCAGGCTGCCAAGTAGTTTGGGTATCCTTGAATTATCCGCCAAGATCCATCTTAGTTGTTGACTGAGCAAGAGAGGGGTGCCGATACCTCACACCAGTAACACTACAAACTTCACTTTGAAGACTCATCAGTATTCTCTTTCATTGGACAAGTAACCGATTGCTCAGATCAGCCCATCAGTGTTTGTCAATACCAGTGAATGTTTACATTACCCATTATGTTTAGGCATACTCACATGCCTCTAGACCAAAAGCTTCATTGAAAGAGCTTTTATTACCAACTCCGCATGATCCCGTCAATACTTTGCCTTCGGCTGCTTCGACGCAGTGCAACGGTATCGAACATAGCTAGATGCTGTTCACATTAGCGAGTTGAATTCACGTCAACGACAGCCTTACAAAAAAGAAAACGAGCTCTGACCGCTTGCATACTATAATTCAACAGAAAATCTACAATGTTGTCTGAAGGCCTAGTTATACAAAAACTGTTGTATAAAGAGAAGTAGTTATTGCCTATTCGGCCACCGTTTCGAAAAAATGAAAACAATGAAAGTCTCGGTGACAGTGGCGAAACTTACTTTATTAAGGAAGCAACAGTATTTACATTAACACTAACCACTGGGTACCCGTTTAGTTGCACGTTGATTGGCTCATTCGGACTTGTTTTAGGAATCTTTGATTCGGGGAATACAGTTGTTTAAATCCGACATAGTTGCTGCAGAAATGTTTTACTCGTCAACTCCACAAAGAGCCGGCCCTTAACTGTATGTTATTTCTGTAAAAATTATTGCGTCAAAACAGCGACAATGTTACCAAGCAGAAAAAAGTTGTCTTTTAGGCACTAATGCACATCTTATTCAACAATACGCGTAAATCTCTGTAGAAATCGACACGCATAACAGGTATGGTTGTACTTCACCGGGTCTGAAAGCCTTTCTTTACACGCAAGATCCTAGTGTCAGCAGTCTATGGACGTGTCCTGTCTGCTAGTCGCGGTTTGTGCACTCAACAGTATTACGTTAAACTCAGGTACATTACATTGCGATTTTTCACATCTGTAAAGACTGATCGATTAAAGCCTGCGTTCAAGAGTGGCTACTTGTGAACTCAATGTCAGCCTTCAGCATAGTGATCTTTTACAACCCATTATTGTTAACTTGATATTGATCATTCAGTATGTTACAGTTATGTCTAACGTACCTCGTCTGCGTTTAAATTAAAAGAATGATGTGGTAGCCCTGAACCCCTTACACAAATATCGATAAACAATGGAGGTCAAGAGAATCAAAAATGCAATGTGTCACAATGAATAGAATATTCAGTTAAATGTACAAGTATGTGGAAAATTGTAAACCACTTAATAATTAAAGTGAGAAGGCACACCTCCGAGGAATCAGTTGATATATACTGACCAAATTAGATGGGGAAGAGCTACCATGACAACATTTTCATTCTCGAAAGGGGTTAATAAACTGTGAATAACGGGGTAATAAATAATTGAAAGTCCCCGTAGAAATCATATAAAAGCAATTCTGGTTTCAGCGAACAGAACTGATTTCGATAATTTCTCATCTTAGACTGGTACAACTATCGTTCATATCGCATGACACAGACATGAATAGGGCGTTTCGCATCGTCTGCCGTGCCCGGGCTGCCATGTCATGAAAGATCAATTGGCACATCCTATCTCTGTAGCCGAGGCGGTCGCAATCCGATTACGTCAACCGGATTTGTGTTCAAAAACAGTTCGTTCACACCTTCGGATTACCATGGCCAAACACGTATATACAACCCACTCGATAAATTGGTCCCGTCCTCTCCAACTCACCTAAATTAACACTGACTTCCTGAAACCTACCTCCCGTTTGAGCATAATTACAACGAAATCCTGACTGTGTTTTACTCAATCGCCTTATCCCCGTACTAATTTTGGTCAATAATTTCCCTTACTGTTACCTGATCTGACATATAATTGCTGCAGCCCAACATGAGAATTTTTCCGAAACAGTTCTCTTCCCTGAATCAACAATTGGGTAACAATCAAGTATGTTGCCCGTGGGCTGTGTTTTGAAAAACATCAAAGTTATATCGTAATTTCTAGAAAGTGATAAAAAGGCTTGTTATTACCGTTAGTGATTGCACCAAACACAAACTAGTTCGATTGTGTGAATCTGTACCAGAGAACGTGCATTCTGATTGCAGTCCAATGACGCAAATAAATCGTTAAATTCACTCTGACTTCACTCTCAACAGTTACGTTGTCAGAATGAGATTTCGTGTCCAGGAAACTGTAGCCTGACACACAAATCTACGGAAAGTGTCTGCCGCGTTTCAGCAGGAGAGAGAATGTTCCAAGCGTGTGAGCTTTTGTGCAGATTTCAAGCATGATTTCTACCTCTTAAAAAGAATTTCATTAGCAACTTTCGAAGTCGTATTGATTCCGTTTCATCCGCCATCATACAAAATATCTGACTGTAGATGAATGTTGTCCAAAATCTAAAACTTTCAGTCAGTTCAGTGATTATCTCAGTATGACGTAGTAACAAGCCGGGTAAACGATAACTACGGTCATCATCATCATCATCATCATCATCATCATCATCATCATCATCATCATCATCATCATTGACAGCAATACATCTGTGGTTCACATTGATGTTTAACTGCAACACAACCACCAGGAAGAAGAAGAGCAAACCCTGTATAAGGGGATACAGGAAAAAAAGGGAAACGGAGTGGACCTAACCATTAAAAAGTAGCTACGTCTACATTCAAACATACAGCAGTCTTGCAGAAGCGCCGACAGTATGTTCACATACTTGGTCGGTACACCCCTGCGTTTAAGCGACTGAAATGTGTAGATCGATCCACCGAATCGAACACACCTCTATAGTCGAGAAATACGGCAATTGTTAGCCGACGGTACACATGAGGCTGCTCCAAAATTTGAGGAAGGGTAAAAATATGATCTGTACATCCCCGGCCAGGACGAAACTCTGCATCTTCTTCTCTAATGTTTAATTCCCGAACTGCATTGAGTCGACGAAGTATAGTGGATGCCAGAACCCTAGAAATGACTGGGGTCAAACTAATTACCCCACTGGTTTTCACAAGAGCTCCTGGTACCTTTCTCAAATATAGGAACTATTATCGCGTGACCCCAGCACGGAGGGATGGTATCCGCCTAACACACAAGTTGAAACAGCTGAGTGAAGGCCTAGACTAACATCTCTAGACCTTCTATAAAAGGTACTGTTACAAGATCACCTGGACCAGCAGCCTTATTACGATTGAAAGCCGAGATGCAACTGCAAACCTCAGTCTCAGTGGGTGGTTCCAAATCTACCGACCAAGCTGCTACGTCACCAGTTTGTGGCGTCAATACGTTGGAAGCAGGAGGCCAGCTACACTGACCCTCAAAGTGTTCCGCCCAACACTTCAACATTCTGAACTTATTATGGATTAGTGTGCCATCTGTTTCGCTGATAGCTTCACTGATAGACGGTCGCCTGGGACCAGCAGCACGGATCAGCTGAAAGAGTTTGCTGGTGTTCTCTGAAACAAATGCGGTTTCCATTTACTTAACTTTTTCCGCTAACCAAGCCTTATGATCAGCCTTCAGACTACGTTTCAGTTTCCTACGGATCTCTCTTCTAGGCTTATGATGTGAACTACCAGGAGGAATCTTCCGTCTGGCTTCTAACA
>LUCH01001727.1:55330-96963 GCA_013368495.1 Paragonimus heterotremus
TTAGGCACGACCGGATTATCATATGTGAACGCTCAGCCACTTTAGCTTGTGAGTAATGATCAGGTTACCCGATCGTCTAGAAATGAAGAAACAGTTACTGTCTGTTAACTGCAATCGATAACCCCGCGATTAATCCCTTACTACTGTTCAGTAAAATGAGATAACTCAAGATGTTTTCATACAGAACGATATATCACAGTGTGCTGCCTACCTACTATGCAAATGAAATGTATATTTTGCTCATAAGGCTGCCCAATATCCAGCAATAATTAAGCTGAAATCTTCTCAACTAGAACCAAAAAATCTGCATCTGTGCGTTCTCAATATCAAGACACTAAATAACTGGAAGGAATCACATATACAGGCTAATTGATATTTTCAGATCATGGATGTCATCATCATCATTATCATAGACAACGATACATCGTTGACATTGTTGGGTAATACTATCCACATTGATTATAACGATCAGTTGATGACATCCATATCGTCAATATTGACATACTTTCTAAAAAAAAATTGAAGGTATAGAGAATACTGACGAAAATAATTTGAAAACCTTCATGTGTTGAAAGCTTGCGATATGTCTGTAAATCACTTATCCACTTCAGAGGGAATCGTAGTTATGTCATCTGAGTCATTTTCACATTATACTTACAGAAGTGTGAGATTCATCCCGCTTTACTGGCAACTTTAGCCTGAAGAAATGATGTAGAATGTCATTAACATTAATGATAAAGAAAACATGAGAAAGCATTTCCGATACTATTCACCCTACTTTCTATAAATCGGTCAAAGCTCATTTGACTGGGGCTGAAAATTATTGCGCGCGCTAGACGTATAGAAATATATGTATATATTAATTGACAAGGAATAATTCGTTGTTATAATAAAATATGCTATTTCATCGCAGTCAGCGCATTCAGATAGACCGTCAAGCTGGTTTTTTCGGAAGAAAGCATTGTACTCGTGCTTCGCTCTCGTTTGAGCCAATGAATACTGTACATCCTTGTGAAGGCAAAATGATCGAATCGGCCGTCTCACCAGACTTGACCTTAACGTGGTGTGACGGCTTGCGCATCTCGATAACCTGTTGGGTTAAACTGGACGATGTGGCCACCACATATACAGAGTCACTCATGCCAGGCAGACCAATAGGTAGAGGTCTAACGAACCAGTCTCCTGGTCCTTCAGGTTGGGTGTTCGAAGAAGACTGGTATCTTTTTCCGGATAATGTACCAGTTCTGGTACACTGCCATCCGCCCGCTGCTGTGCGGTATAGGCTTTTGAGTCAAACACTGGTTGAGAACCCTAATCGTTCTCCCGTCTAGGTGTGGGCATCCTGGTAGTATCTTAACCCACACACAACCATGAATAGTCACAAAGCAAGTAATTCCATACTGCATCGGCCGTCTCGCTGTGTAAGCCGGTTCAACCTATCTGCTGCATACAGTAAGGTAGACAGGCAAAACAGGCTACTGCTGTCCTATCAAATTTAGTTCTCAGGCCCCTCTCGACCCCTATTTTTGAAGGTCCCGCAACAGATGTAACTAACCGTCGTAACACTGTACTAGTAAGTCCCATTTGTTACCACTCAACCTCAGGCTTCCCTCATCTCATTCTTAGAGCTAGAATGCGAATTAATATGGATGCTTTGAACGTCCGCACTCTAAAACAGATAGGTAGGTCACGCACGAACGTTAGACTCGTTACATGTCGATGTCTGCTGTATCTCGCAAACTAGAATCCAGGACAGTAGTCAACATATGAAACTAACAGCACCCACACTGTCTACACGATAATGGTTATACACTTCGGGGGATTTCACAGCTGCCTCTGTCGGTCAAGCTGGAATAGATGTAGTCCGCAATACGACGTCCGCAGCTGTATTGCTAGATCGCATTCCTGTTATCAGTAGACTTTGTGGCGTTCGTTTGGCGGGTTCTGTTAAAGCTAGCTCTAGACTCAAAACCTTCAGAAATCTTTTCATTGTGTCTGTTTACTCTTCAACTAACTATAATGACGTCTGCCTCAAGGATGCCTTTTATTTGGATCTGACAGCTCTCCCTCGGTCGACCCATGGTTCTGATATAGTCGTTCTGGCCGGAAATGTGAACGCCAAGGTCAGCTGCCTTGGTTGGACCTCTTCTCGTTTAGGTGCAGGTTAGGGATAGCATCACATCGCTCGGATAATAGCGAGTGGCTGTTACGAGTGTGCAGTGAGCACGACCTATTTTCGGCCGGAACTAGTTTTAGGCATCCTGTAAGTCATTGTTATACTTGTCGCGCCATTCTCCTCCGAATCTGTCAGTTATAGGTGGCATGGTTGCATTCACGACAGTCGTTCTTATTGAAGCACATATTTGGATTCAGATCACGCGCTGGAAGTTGTCGCTTCGTTCTTACACTTGCTGGGCAACGGCCTCATCGACAGCCATGGCTGGTTGTTGAGAAACTGGCTATGTCATTGACAATGAATAAGCAATAAACCAGCCTAGGAACTGCCTTAATACTTCTTCCTCCGACGGTATTTATAGTTGTTAGACCCAAACATCACAAGCACTTTGCGAAACAGGCACTGTAGCATACGGCACAAGGGCACATGGTTTGAACAGACACTGTGTAGCGAAAAGAACATCTAATAAAACACAAGCTTTGTTATCCAACTCGCTGGTTGCCGTGCTACGTGCGCGCTCGCGGTTATGAATCAGAATTCCATACCACAACACCCCCGCTTTCCGTCCACACTTCTACGCGAATTGTGTGTGTGACCGACGCCTTCCATCGGAGGATTTCTGCCGGCAGTTCTTGGTTGGTTGATCCGATCCAACTGAGCGATGACTCGTCCGATCATCCATGCTGTCCACGTTCTGCTCGCTGGGAGCATTTGAACTTACCTCCCCCCTGTGTTCAGGTATTCCGCACCTCCGGTTTGATAATTCACCACAAACGGATTTCGGTTAAATCCCTGGAGTGATTAGGAGCTAGGTGGAACATTCTTCCTGACAGTTCATATAACAGGTCTATGAGAGATATCCGTGAGAAGTTGAAACATAACCTAAAGGCTGATTGTGAGGTTTGGTTGTTGGAGAAGGTTAAGGCACTGGAGATTGCTTTTGCCTAAGGGAACACCAATAATCTCTTTAAGCTTATTCGTGACACTGATCCCAGGCAATCGTCTGTCAGTTAAGTTATCAGCGAGGCAGATGACACCCATCCGTAATAAATGCGGAATGTTAGTGCGGTGGGGGGAACAGTGTGAGGGTCAGTTTAACTTGCCTCCTGTTTCTGTTGTGTCGCCACCACAAACGTGTATCGTAGCACTCTGGTCGGTAGATTTGAAACCACCCACTGGGGCTAAAGTTTGCAGCTGCATTTTGGCTCTCAAGCGCAATAAGGCTGCTGTCACAGATGACGTAGTCCTTACACTTTTCAAAGAAGGTGGATAAGAGGTTATTAGTGGCTTTGACCCAGTTGTTTCAACTAGTGTGAACCACGAATACCATCCGTTCAATAGAAGATCCTATATTCAAGAAATGTATCAGGAACTCTTGCAAAAACCATAGAGGATTTAGACCTCAGTCATTTGTAAGGTTCTGACACTCACTGTACTTCGTCAACTCATTGCAGCTTGGACGGCAAACATTAGAGAAGAACAGGTAGGTTTTCGCTTTGGCCGGGGATGTACAGATCACATTTTTGCCCTCCGTTCAATTCTGGGGTAGCGTCGTGTGAACCGCTGACCAACTGTGACCACTTTTCGCGACTATAAAGGTTCCTTCGATTCGGTGGATCGATCTACACTTTTAGAGTCACTTAAACATAGGGGTGTACCGACCAACTATGTGAACATACTGTCGACGCTTTATTCCCATAATTTATCTCAGGTTAGGGTTTACGGTGACGCACGTCTAGGCTGTCCACTTTTACCATTTTTGTTCAGTTTTGTCATAGACGAAATAATGCAGGATTGCGACATTCACAAGTTGCCGGCCTAGACCTCCTAACTGGTGGGAGGCTGACTGATCTTAATTATACTGACGACAAGGTAGCTGTTTGACAGCTTGCTGTCTGACAACTTCCAAACTGCATAAACAACAACAGAGTCTATATTGCGTTCTGCTAAGCACTTCGGAATGCAATTTGCAGGCTCATGGTGCAGTGTTCCTTCCAGATTGCTGCAAATATGCAGATTTGACGTTAGATAATGAGATCATGAAGTTTACTGATCGGTTTGTACACCTGGGAAGCTATATCATTGGCGGTGGTGGTGGTGCAGATTATGATATAAAAGCGTCTATCTCCAAGGCTGTGAGGTGTTCGCTAACTTAGGACACCTATGGCGACAGCGGTATCTATTTGATCCTTAAAGGTCGCGTATATAAGGCGACAGTGAAGGCTGTATTACTTTACGACAGTGAGACTTGACCATTTAGGGTAGAAGAGGTGAACCGTCCTCAGGTATTCAACAACCGATGTTTTCGTTCACCCTCTCGTGTAGGGTGGCACCAGCGAGTAATCAACGAGGAGGTTAGGAAGTGGGTATTTGGTAATGATTGTCAAACGCTTTCTCTTGTTTATTCCTTACATTTGTACAGACATAGATGGTCGTCTGCCACACCAGGCAACCTTTGCCGACGCTGCGGCCAACTGGCGCAAGATGCGAGGTGGACAGATAATGACCTGGCGTAAAGAAATGAGATCGTTTACGGTAGGCTTGGCTACTGTAGATTGAATTTGCATCCCAGGCCGAGGTCCTCGCGACTCACATAGTCGGTGGCTTGAGACGTTACGTGAGATGGCGGCTAACCGTGTTCACTGGCGTGAATGTTTTCGTTGTTTGGCCGAATTGTCTGCGAAGCGAGTGCATTTAATGACGCGGGACAGTGTTATATATGTGTGTACATCCATCACATTCACCTCGTATCTGATTGACTACTCACACACTCGCGTGATACATCGCGACTATGATTGGTTCAACTCTAACTCGTTCATTGTTTTAATGTCACGTGTTACGTCTGTGGGTCAGATTGCATGCATGCTGTTTGCGCTCGTTAGGATTGCCTTGTGTTCTCATTTACGATACAACAGACAGTGAAAACCGTGAGGAAGCTGTCTTGTTGATGACGCTTACTTTCACTTGCAGCTTGGTTGTTTGCTTGCCAGATATATGCCCCTTGGTGTTGAATGTATGAATATAGACACATAACTTCGTAGTTAGGTTTATTCCCTTCCTCTTTTTATTCCGTCTTCCTACACAATGCTTGCTTTTCTTCTTGATCTTGTAGTAATTGTTAGCGTGAACCGCTGATGTATTGTTGTCTATGATGGTGATGATGAAGTTTCACAGATTGTTGGTCGAAGTATAGGTCCCGGCAGTGACAAGTGCGTACACTGCTGATCAGCACTAATCAAAACAAAACTCAAGTGTAATGTTTCTCCCGCAGATAGACCGAGTGAAAGTCTGCCGTGATGTGAAATCCGTCAACAATTGTGAGTGACGTTCAACCCGTAAATAACGGTATTATTTAGCTAATCGTGGTAACAGTAGCACAATGGACTAACAGGGTATGCTGTCCCAGAGTGGCCGTTCTTTGTAATTAGCAAATTTTTGTCTCAAATTCGGCGGCGGATACTTTCTAGAATTTCAAGCGCAGAAGCGACATTCAGACTGAAAAACGGATGGTCAACGTCACCAGGCATCATAAATGGAACTGAAGCCTGATTTCTAAGGCTCTCACGACTAGTCCTGTTAAATGTTACCGACTTTCATGCGGTGGGCAAAGTTGAATTTCATTTGTACTCTGCCTATGGTCAAACAGTTTAGAACATATTGGCTCAGTTTAGGTGAAGAGATGTGTGTGTCCCGAAACTTGAATCTTGGTCTCAGGGTTTTTAAGTCAAGCTTTTTGTGTCTTTATGTATGCATGTACCGACGTCTATTTCTGGCGGTATATTGGTGTACATACTGACACTGTACTGGTAACAGCTCACTCACGTCCAGTCCATTAAATTTAACCCTATTTTATACTCACGATCCTAGTGATTCACAACAAACATGGACTAATATTTCAGATGTGCAACAGGACAATTTCATTCACTCACTTTTTCTTTATTGCACATTTATTCACAGATTTGATCTAACGTTCTGTTTATTGTTTGTGACCCTACGTGATACACAGCGAGCCTCCGGAACTCAGCCGGCGAGATTGGTGCTTGTCTACGTAACGTGTCCCAAAACGCCCATATGTATATTGTCATGGCCTCAAGGGCACGCAATGTCGAACGCTTATTAAGTATCAAGATGACCATACATGTCCATTCAGCTGAGTGAAAAAAATTTATCAGATTTAAACCACATACTTTTCATCTCAGCAGGGTGAGACATGATTTTTATCAAAAGTGCATCATCTTTTAAGTGATTTTCAATTATCTCTAACAATTCCATGACTTGTTGGTTTGTGTGCAGCAATAATGTCACCTGATTATGGCAGCCTGATAAGTTCAGACATATGTTGGTTTTACGGTACTTATGCTCTGCTTGCGTTTTAGCAAAATTTAATTTCTTCAGTCCAAAGCCAATGAATTTCCGGTACTATAAAATGTTTGAAACGAATCGTTATCTATCGACTCCCTTTGGTCGAACGGTGTTCTCTACAACAGCATTAAACATGGCTTGAGTGCAGTTTGACCTGAGGTAATTTATTCTATCAGTTTTCTATATATTCGGAATCGTTTTTGTTTTCGTTCACCACGAAAATATGATGTTGTTCAAAAGCTTGTTTACTACTGTTTACCTTCTTAAACAGTTGAAATTTCTGCCAACGTCTGTTCGGCTTGTGTCGATCAAAATATAATTTGATTATATAAGGCTGAAGTGTATTATTGCTTTCCGTTGGTACGGACCGTCTTATTGAAGTTTTTGGTTACTCCACTGATCACTTCTCATTCAATGAACGCAACAACGGTACTAAAATTATCAAAGAGATTCCCTTCAAATTATCATATTTCTGTCCTTCTGAAAAGTCTTTCAATCGGTGCTTCAGAGGCGCGCATGACTCTCTATTAATCAGCAGTTAGTAGAAAGATAGACTAACTGTACGCTATCATACAGCGATGTATACTACGATTCGCCCTATACATTACGGAGTGTAATCCGTCTGGGAGCAGCTAATTGGTTTGAGTAATCGCGAATTAAAGGCAGGCCATGACAAAAGGTAAGAATATAAATATTTTTGAAAAAATTGTTACAGAACGGCAAAACGCAATTAAGAACAAACCGCAAAACCAAACTACATATACGACTATTCGAAAAAGAAGTCCAGGTTTGCATTTTCAAGTATGATTGAATTCTTCTGCTCCTAGTGTGATGCAAACAGTCTTTCTTGAATTCTGAAAACAAACAAAAATCCACTAGAAACTAAGGTTCAAGCCTTATCGTATTGTATAAGAATGATACGAATTTGATACTACATGAATACAAGTCATGTCAGTAGAGAGTGTCTGTGAAATCAATCCTGAATTTTTAGTTGTCCTGATCGATTAGCCATCTGATATATTCATACCTATGCAAAACTCCTTTTTAAAGTAGACCGATCATGCTTTAAAAGACTGTATACCTCTAACCCATACCATCCGTGTTGATTTATTACCATGTGGTGCATCATTTTTCTCTTTGTAAGATTGGGATTGAGTTAGTTCATTGTTATGATGTGAACATTTTTTTAAAAATACAGCGTAGCGAACAAGCTTGTTTTCAGTGATTTAGAAATCTCTTAGTGCATTGTATAACAAGATAGTTTTAGGCAAGCCTACAAAATTGCAACACTGGATGAGATAAAACTGCTGAGGGATTTTCACTTGAGAGCCAAGAATCAACAAGTGATCCGCTGTGAACGACCATCTAAGGTGAATTTGTTCATTCTGTGGTTAGATGAGTAGGGTATGGAGTGGACATGGTCTACTGATTGGTTGTCTTAACCAAGGCGTCTGAATTCGAAACATGCATCTTGGAACGTAGAATGACAATCTTTCTGTGTCACAGTAAAAAATTTTATTTACTTAATAAGCGAGTACTCTAATCCTATTATTAATTTGGCCTTCCAAACTTTTGTTTCTCACAACACGCAAAAAATGAAACGGTCATTTTTACCACAAAAGTAAGTATAAAACACTGTTACGATCGAAAGATATATCTCTTATTGATGAATGAAATAAAACTCACACACCTCGATAGTCAGCTGTTTTTTTAAAAACAAACATTTAGCTTATCGAAACGGTCGGTCGATCAGCTGTGGTACGAGTAAAAACCTCAAACCGGTCGTCACGAAACCCTGTTTACCGTATAAAAACCAAGTATGATCTGTTATATCCCCAGTACAGGTTTTCTTTCACCGATTCGAATGACAAGTGAAACGCCACGGGTTTGAAGCAAAGATTACCAGCTAGTTTTCAAACACAGTAGGACTAAGGTGCCCCAAATTACTGTTGTTTCATGACACCGATGTCAACGACTCAAGCTAGGTTCGTTTCCATAGCGAACCGTTCAGCCTTGTCGCCTGGTTTTGTACCACAGAACATCCAAGCAGACCTTTTTTTATTTATGAGTGTACCTATCCCACCCTAAACCTCCTTGTGAGTAGTTCACAACCATACAACTTGCAAGCGGACGATCGAGGCCAACGTTAATCAACACCCTAAACCATCTGAATGTAGAGCGGCCCATTTCAAGCACCTAACAGAGATACACTCGACTGGTCCATAAAATCCTACCTGAATATTTGGAACTTCCTGAACTTCATCATGCAGGGAAGCTACAATTCGTTTCTCTACATGTGATGAGGACGGTTTCATAAAACGTCGGCTGGCGGGACTGACTTCGTGAAGGCTTGAGTTTGGCGCCACACCTTGTGTGCCGTGATCCAGCTGATTTGAAGATAGTTCGAGCCATTCGGAATGCTCCATTTTGAAGGTGCCTACCGCAAGTTGTAGTGTCTCATCAGTGTCCAGATTTTCGAACAGTTTTGGTTGCTCTTGAAAACGTGATAACTGCTGTTTAAGTGGTTTACGATGAGATCGCGATTGGGCGACACAACCGGACATGGACGGCGGACGATTCTCAGTGGATGGTTCTGGAGTTGCGCATGGCTTCGGATTTATTCCCATAGTTGCATTTAGTTCCGAAGTGCACATGTCATTAGCACCGACTGGGCCAAGGTTAGGAGAGTTTAAATATTCGCTACCAAGTCCATTTGTCTGAGGAGTTAAAGGTCTTTCATGGAGCGGGTAGCTTAATCCCGAGTTCGTAACCATGGTAGATAAGGAGTCTGGATTTGTCCAGTTGTCTGTGATATCGCTTAATGATATTGGTTTATCATTGGTCAAACTGTTGGATTCAGTGAGTAACGGATCACCACAGAACCCCAGGGAAAACTGAAAAGAATGAGTAGAAGAAAAACATGTGCTACAACACGTAATGCTACGGACGTTTGATATCATTTTCATAGAATGGGAACATAAGCCCAAACAGTTTGTTTTAATCGCAGTGGAGGGAAAATGTTCATTGTTTCGCAACTATAAGTTATCCAGTATATATTGTATAAAGACTTGAACTATACTGGGAGTAGTGTGGCTCAAAACCTGACTGGTTTAATAAAAAAGTCGATAATGTTCTTTTTTTGTTGGAGTGGCCGTAAGTGAAGAACAAGTAGACTGTTACACTTAAGAAAAAGTCAGCAGTAGTTTACCATAGTGTGAAAGAAAATCGACGACCAAACAAACAGCAGCCATCATGTTTGTAGCCTCGTATACGGATTACTATTTTTGCAGTTCCTTAATATGGAATCGAAAACAACTGTTTGCTATAGAATCCTCAGTGTCCCAGGTTAGAAGATACTTGTGTGAATGTTTTAGACGAAGAAACTTTGAGTCAAATTGAAAAAAAATTTAATAATGTTTTGTAGGTAATAATTTTGTGTAAACAAAATTGAGTTTGGTTAGCCTGTTTATATTTACCCCGGAGCCACATCACAAGTAACATTGAAACCGAACAGTTATTTTTGAACATCCCTGGATAATTGCCCAAAGCTACCTCTTATTGTAAATTACAGACACAGCGGATAGTTTTCATTACAACTTTACTTAACAGATTTTCATGGAAATACCAAGCCTTACTTTGAAAGCCAGACGTCGGTCATTAGAGTTTAGCATGTAGATAATTAAGTATTATACTGATAAGCAAAAATAATCACAAACGTTTCTTGCAAAAACTCGCCAAAATTAATAGCTGAATACTAAAATTACCATGGAGACAGAAAGGGAAAGCCTTTGTTGCGTGCAATAATTTGACGTCAGAAGCAATTCACAAGATTTACACGATTTACACTGATTCACAGAATTACTGAACTCTTTCATGAATAAATAATCTGTCTCAAATTCAAATTTATCTCATCCCCTTTTCAGAATCACCTGCAAGTTTTACACATGCAAATGACTGATTGATTCACTTCCATTTTTGTTCTTATTTCACGGTACCCTGTCAATAAATGAACCATTTTAGTAACGCATGTGGAATACTTGATCTATAACCTGGTATTCCCCCTGTCTTATAGTTAATCAGGTCTTGTCTTCGCCAGCTGTGATTGACTCACGAACTCTTAAGATACGTAAAAAAAGAATCACACCTTGAGTAATAAATAAGACTACGGACTGCTTAAAGGTTTTTTGAAAGCACTATTAAATTAGCCTAGGTGGATACAAAAAACCTACGACGCTGATTCAGTCACAAAACTTCTCCATTCCAGTAGGCTTACTGTCATCATCTACCGCTAAAACAAGGTGCAGGTCAAATAATATAGCTTGCAAGTATCTGTCACATGAACTATCTCATATAGTTAAGTAAACATAGGACCAATATTCTTCACTTGATTAAACACATGAGACAGAAAACTCGGATAAATTGTGTGAATGGACGAACAGTGAGTTTGCCTGCAGAGTTTAATCAGACCGGAACAGTCGGCGAACGTAATCTGCGTTAACTGACGTAAGACTTAACCACCAGCTGGTATCCACATATTGGAGCCAGTGTGTTGGTCTGTGGACTACATTACACGTACCTGACCTTTTGTCACATGCATACGTTAACCATCAGAACGAGGCAAAGATAGCCATATTTGCCTATCCAAATGATTTGATTTCGCTTGGCGCTACGCCACTTAATTCACCTCGTCATTCTACCCATCCTTGCCTTCATGTGTCTAGTTATAAGATAAAAACTTGGATCAGCTCCCGTAGTGTAGGAACGTCACAGTGGTATGCGTAGGGATATAAAATCGTCGTTAACCACACTCATTATCAGTGAGAAATTCAGAGCTATTGGTTGCGTCCTCAAAAGATACTCGTGTTTTCGACAAACAACTGTTTTATGTTGACCATTTCTACAGAAGTATTTGAAGCTAGTGCGTACTTGAAAACGCGTTATCCGTAAATTCGCAATCCTGCCGGAAACATTTAATATGTAGTTTATAACCCTCATCTCCACTTGAAAGACAAATGCAAACGGTTTTCCAAAATTCACGGTCTTGCCACTGCACTAGGCCAAAGGGACACCGAGATGTACACAGGTTGTGCTCCCAAACAGCATGAACAGGATTGGCTACAAACGCTACGCCCGCATGGAGGATTAGTCATTTTGTGCTTGTATGATGGATTGACCACGTTAGCTTGATTACACAATGACGAGACTGTCGGCACTCGATAACCTCTGTTATTCATCCATGAGTTCTGCATGGTCAGTGGCTTGTGTATACAAGATTTCTCCTGGGGAACCGTACTGGACTTTAGTGAAGCAGATGACGCTGAATCAAATTGACGTTTTTAACTTTAATTGAAGACCGGCCTCTTACATGTTTTGGCTCATCGGATAAATTGGCATTTGAATCAGGATCACATCCGTAATTTTCCACTACTGTTTGACCAATCCCAATATGGTTGAAACCGGCCATGTCACAGCTGAGGAAGTCACTTGTGGAGCCTGTAGGAGGTAATCTCTAGATTGACAAAAAGGCTACAATTCGGCTGCAAACTACATGCTGTTTGAATCAGGTTGGAAGTGATAACACACGCTGGTGGACAATTCGTCTGTGTGTTTGTAGGTTAATATAAGTCAGCGGAAGAGTGATTTTCCGTCTGCAATTGCTCTTCCATTGGTCCGATCTCGTTGAGCGATGGCTAGTCCGGTCGCTCGTGTTGTCCACAATCTGTTCACTATGGGTTTTGACTGTATTTTACGACAGTATCGAAATATTTCTCCGAGTGTTGGAATAATTGCGCCTCCGATATGGTTATCCTTCCTATTTTGTTTTCCATGTCTCGCCCATTGGTTCGATCCAGTCGAGTGATGACTCGTCCGGTCGCCCATGTTGTCCTCGATCCGCTCACTCAATACTTTTGGACGTAGCACCCCCGCGTTGAGATATTCCGCCGAATGTTGTAATACTCGCACCTACGGTTTGATAATCCACCACAATATGCTTTCGTGAACCATTGTCCTCGAATCACTGAGACGATAGAGCCGTGTGAATGGAATAGAAACACCCGTCAACGTGATTATGGATATGACACTGAGTTGGGTTTATTCGCTAGGCCGACTTGTTCGAATGACTTACATTTGGGTAAGCCCTTCGGACAAGCCTTTTCGTTGGTATTCCGGCGAGATAACAGTTTCGATTCCGGTTGTTGTTTCCGCTCCCCATCTGTGGGACGGTCGGTTTACTAAAAATGAATGGCTTACTACTGGCCTCTGTGAACGAAGATCAAAGTTAACTGTCCGACATTTCGTGCACGCAAGCCCACAGCCACGGATGGTTGGCCTGTCCTGTTGATATCGTTTCTAGTATTACTGCAGTAGCTGACTTGTTAATTGCATTACAGGGTGCCTAAAAGTTGTTTGTGCCCTTTCTAGTAAGTTGACCGACACATTTGTTGCCATCACTTACCGTGCAAGGCGTAAGTCGCCTGTAAGGACAGGATAGAAGACGAAGGAAGTGTTCTACTTTGAAATCATGCAAAAGTTAGGGCAAGTTCCAACAGATTTCCGTGGACGACTCATGTTGGAACATGATGTCCATAGGATTTGAAAGAAATACGGAGATCAGATGTAGAGAAAGCTTTGCCACCCAAACTTTCAAACTGACGTCAATCAGTATGACTTTCAATATACTGTATCCACCGATGTAGATGTTTCTTGCCGGAATGGAATAAAAAATGGAACTGCATTTTCAGGTACAGAAAACTAACATGCACTTTCCACATATCGTAAGCAATACATCTCATCATCAATTGATAAGCTAATACTCCTGAAACTCATTTGTTGATTCTTATTTTGAGACAAGCTTCACTAGTAAGATTAGAAAGTGAGACAACTTTTTCAGGACCACTCTCATTCACAAATATTGTAACAATGCCATTTTCACGAAAGTAAACCTCCATGTGTTTGACATGGTATCTTACGACTCCAGCACGATGTGGGTGCCCTCGCATAAGAGATTACCTGACAACACATAACGAGTACAGCGGGTTGGACGCGATAGGTCGATGGAGTGCCAGCTAAACTTTCTTGGGATATATGAGAACAAGCATTCACCTTTTTGTTCTCAAATCCTGCAGCAATTGCGGTCCAGTAACACAGCTGAATCCGAAAAGGTTACGGAACATATACACCAAAAGTACTGGAACTCTGCCTGGAATTTCGTGTATGAAAAGTGAACACCGTCTGCCTCACCGTTACGTTTAAGGTAGCCTAACTGAAACTACGACGTCTACCGTCCATAAAGCCGTAATCATCTGGTTGTAACTACAGTCGCCCTCCACATTAATTCACTTCTTGATATACTTGAACAATTTGTAGACAGGCACTGATCAAGCTTACAACTCGCTAATATCAGAATGTCAATATAAGAGCCACTTAGGCGACTTTCAGAGTCACAGAGCAGACCATAACTCTGTATGAACTAATTTGCGTTTGATTATATAAGGCAGATAGTCGATCATCGTGATGAGATAGTTAAAAAGCCCTCGTCAGGTACATATTAAATCGCACCTATAAATTTCGGTTATTCGAAATCAGAAGCAGAGTAATATGTACTGATTTACTATGAATTGATGGAGAAAAAACAGTTTGATACGCCTGGTGTACTTAATTAAACGACCATCGTTCAACTAACACTGTTATCATTCATTCTATTAATCTAACCAAAGCCGCGACATCTGCCAAGTAGCTGGACATAAACTGTCGCCTGTCATACACGTTATTGACGATGATAAAATCAGTAGATTTATTTGACACATTCTTCATTTTGAATCTTGCAGTCACCCTGGTCGTCCGATTTTATCACGTGATATGACTGATGAGATAAATGTCAATGGTACCATCCAACCACATTTGTTTTCTTACTGTACAGTTAAGTGTAACAAAATCGAAATAGAAACCGATCAGATTAGAATCACAATTTGAGAATAAGTTGAGTGAAACAATAACCGCAGTCCTGTGTGAATCCATTGTGACTGGTGTTTACATAAGCCAACAGCTGTGAATGGACTGCAAATTATATCTAACTTTATGGTGCCTTACTGGCCTGAATTGTAAAGAATCATCTCGTTGTCAAGTTACAACTGCTATTCTTCCCCAAAACCCGCTTCTGAGTCAAACACGCTATGAGCACGGTTGACCTTAAAGATATTCAATAAGCAGATCTACCAGGAATATCATCATTATCAACAATTGATACTTTAAGAGGTGAGGTGTGTCTGTACCGTCTGATTTCATCATAGTAGGCATAGCTTTTCTAAAGACAGTGCTTCTTGTGTCGTTTGTTTTTTAGTGTATTTCTATCTGACGTTACTTGATTTACATGTTATCCCATTACTCATTGGATACAAGCAGCTGACATTAGGAATTGTCTTTTAGATATTGTCTGTCTTTGTAATGTACTATAAATACATTAAAAACGTTTATACTTAACTTATAGGTTGTTCTTACCGACACTCCACGACCGTTTTGGTCCTTGTTCGGACATATCGTTTAAAGCTTATCGCCACTTGATGAGTACAAACAAGGACGAGACCGGTCGCGGAGTGTCGAATTGAGGGTGAACATCATGACCCATTGCAGAGTCTTTGCTTACTATGGCTACCGTAATTACTATTACTCTCGATGTTGCAAATGCTGTTTTTCAGTGTTTATAATGCCCTCAATACATAGGTAGAGTTTAGAAGACATTTCTTAAAGACAGTTCTCTACACCCAGCTGAACAACAGTTAACTTGATACACCGATAAGGCTATGAACTTTCTGAAACGAACCTTAGTTGTTAACCAACCATGCTACCGAATTGGCGTAGACAAACATATAGATACCCAGACAGCCTTGTAAATTAATAGCCAGTGGGGTTGTAGGATAAATTAAATGGGAGTGATGGATGATCATTCATTTATCTGGTTATCGTCAACAGTTACAAATGAACGCTCTGATTTTCAGTAGCAACGTCAACTGATTCGATGCTTTGAAGATATTCTCGTCCTCGACAGTTATTGTAAACGAACCAACTGGCTTCATTCTAAGCCATTATGGTTATCCGTCCCAGTCATGGTAAATTAGAACGAGAAGAGACCATTTTCAGGAATTTGTAAAGAGAAACAAAACAAAAAGGTCAGCGGTTCACTTTAATTTTATCCGGGGCAAGGAACACCTTACAAGACTGCGGTTGAATGCAAATCACTAGTGAGACTGGCAGTTTGCCGACTGAAGGGACATGTTCGTCTGTTTCGTGTAGGATGGTTTGTGCTGCTAACTCGCATTCTTCCCCCATCACGTGACAGTTATTCCAACTGTTATTTACTTAGCTGGTTGACAACCTCCAAAGCAATAACAGTGTAGATATCACGTGCATGTATAACCACCCGAGAAACGCTGTCACCATATAATGCAAGGTATGACCTACGCAGCTGAAACAGTGTATAATTCTCTCGGCATTGAAAAATTCCACAGCTTGCCTTCTTATACGCACCATAGCACACACCAGTAGCGTTTCATCACATAAACGTAAGGGTTTTTCACTTCATTTGTGAGCCAGAATATTTGTGTTATTTCTGGTAAGACGCATGAAACAGAGCGCTGACCAATAGGTTCCTTCAAATGCGTTTCCCTTTAAGTACAACTTTATGTAGGCAAACCTTACCCTACGTGGAAGGTAGCGCTAAGTCGATCATCACGTGAAGCATTAGCTTATGCCCAATAACTGGGACTCTGCCAACGCGCACATGAGTGATCTTAATGCGCCCTCGCCGTAAGGCAGATCTGCCGCTATGTTTCATTAGGGAAAAGGAGAACGGCGACGCACTCGTACCGAACTGGCGTATGCAAGCCATGCACACTTAAAACTGCCAAATTACACCAACTCCAGTTGCGAATTCAATGTCACATTTATTTTTCAACCAGAAAGACAAAAGCAAATGAGAAAGAATAATCCTAACAAGTTGTATTGACAGTCTTGCAAACCAGAGGAAATTTGCGGATAAACTGCCAGTTATACGATGGTGAAAGTGAACTACGTTCAGACATGTTAAAAACTGTTGTTGATTACTCCTTTATACAGCAAACATAATTGGATGGGTAGCGGAAGGGTGAGACAACGTTATTCAAACGTATTGCATGGTAGAATAAAAAGATATATCAAATTAGAAGCAGTCGACTAGCGTGTCACCACGCTTGACTGCTTGCAATCCTATCGTCCACTGCGGCGTTTAAATAAATTTCAGTTTCCGATAAAAAAAGTATGCATTCGGCTGGTTTATGGAGTGACACTTGAAACAGTAATTATCATTCTCAGTATAGGAGTAACTTCATACTACACGGGGTATGCCATGTACTGTTGTTTTTACTTAACTGAATACCCTTATTTATAACAGGGTTTATATTCAGGTGATCTTTTTCGTTCATTCTCTTCCAACTCGGATCTGGTTAACCAATACCGCATAGTCTTGTACCAACAGGGAGTTGAACTCATATTGAACGCCACAGACTAATTACAAAAGTTTTAGTTACATTCTTTCGTAAGTAATGCGCGAACTGTCCGATCATTTTGAGTAGACACCATAACATTCCTAATCATTATTTGTGTTAGTGGCTAGCTGCAAGTGAAACAATCGTTTAATACTTTCATGTTGGATTACGTTCGGACAGATGACCAAGGTGGCAATGTTATCAAGTGTATGCGCACTGACACACTGGTTTATTATGCACGTGATGTAAAAATTAACTGAATAGTCTAAACTGATGTGCGACTATTTGGCTTTCTTTTTTCCCCACAATACTATGAAGAGAAAATGTCATCCAAATAAAAGTACGATGAAGGTAGAAACGCAAACTTTATACAGTTTAAAAATCGAAACTTCCATGGAGTTACGCATTCTGCTGAAAGAAATCTTATACTTTTCTGTCTAGGATATCATTAAGCTAAACGACAAAATTGTCCATGCATATAACCTAAGCAGGTAAAAGTCCAAAATGGGAGCATTGTTTCCCTTGGTGTCAAGGAATCCCGTAATAAAATGAGCAAATTTTGTGTGGTTTAGTTAGTGCTTCATGACCTTGAAGAAGTTAGTGATAAGTAAACTCTACTTGACTTTTGGATAGCAGTTAATAAAACATCATTAATTTACATCTCTTCTGATCTTGTGATCACTGTAGCAAGGTTTCTTTCAGCGGTTCTTTGCTTCACCTTTAAGGCTTCTATCATGCACACTGTGAATAGTATACTAAATTTTGTCACCCAATCCCTGGTCACCAGAATGAGTTCTTGAACAAAATCGTTGGAAAATCTACAAGTTATTCCATCCAGAGTGCTTAATCTAATTTCTGTGACCTCTGGTCGTTGGTCGATTTTGGTTCTAGTTTAATTGTACCGATAAAACAATGTAGGTGCTACTACAGGAAGCTCTCATATCTTGCTTTTTGATCAAGCATTGTTTACTAGTGTTAACCTGCTAAAGTAATTTTACTTTTCCCATACTTGTCCGCATAAATGGTAGGAACGGTTTCCGATATAGGTACACTGGGAACGTGACTGTTTGTTGAATGATAAGCAATTTTATTGGTAACAAATAAAGAAATATACCACAGAATGCTAATATTTCGCTTATTCCATCCATTCGTAAACGCAAGTGGTTAGAACATGTACAGAACATGCGTTTACTAACAACAACGGGAATGAACACAGGTAGCTGTAGGAAGGTGCACTATCAGTTATAATGGTAGCAAACAGCCAGTGTCAACCCTTTGCGCACGCATAAGACCAAGCAAGCACATATGCGTTCGTGATTAAAAGGATTAAACGAACTGTTACCACTTCAGGATGTCTTTTTTCGCCAATGACTAACTGTATAAGGAGAATTCCGTCTTATTTATCAAGTAACTAAACATCTCTCTGGTCCTGAGTCATATTTATTCGAGAGTATTGATGTACCTCGTATTACAGCTGGTGTTTAAATCTGTAAGTATTTTCTGGATTTTGCGAGAAATGATCTTTTTAAACGGGTTTATTATTTACTCCCCTTCTGAGAATGGCGAATGATGAACTTTATGTGCTATTTGTGTTAAGAAAGATTATAAGATCCGTAAGCCATTTGCAGATTTGAGGGAGCTGATAATAACAATGTTTGCTTAAATGTGTGTTGAGCGGTTCAGAACCGTTTGGTGAAGTCGGAAGAAGGTTCAAATTACAGAGTCAGAAAAATAAAAACCACTTAGCAGAAAATCAGAAGATAATGCGTTGAGTAGAAACCCAATGATTGCTTATTAAGCTTAATCATTGCACTGTAACACATAGCAAACAATAGTTGGCTAACATTAACAGCTAGAAACGAAAGGTTTTTCCTTCTATCGCGGTGCTACCCATGACTAGTCTAACCGATTATTCGGTTTATTGTCTTCACTATCTCCTACAGTTCTGTGCTTCAATTTAACTGCTGACAGACTCTGGTGGGTTGTTTTAGATTTGACAAACTCGAATGCAAAAAGAGGATTCGTTTCACATCGACTACTCAATCGATGTTGCTGTATTGACGAGTTAACCCTGGAATCGGTAAGTACAAGTATTTTTCTTGGGGGATTTCAACCTTGTTGGAGGATCCCATGAGGGTAAAACGTCAGTGACGCAGTTCAAATTTATCTCGTAGTGGTTTGAGATTGGTTTACTAGCTATCCTCGGTCGAACGTCCACTGGAATAAATGGTGCAGTATTGGACAGTAAAGTTGGAAGTAACGGCTTGAAATACCAGCGGACAAACTTCAGCGCCGAAGTATCTGATCAAGATCGTTTTTTGAACTACTTTGCTATCATCAGGATAAATCCATTCACCATAAGAAACTCGTTCCATGTCAGAAACAATTGTCATAACAATTGCAATATAGTATCGTTCTTTTTAAATTCATAATCGCCTTTCTTCACTAGCGAATGAATCTTAAGTGATACAGTCTGCCTGCTCAAATCCCACGTGAATTCAGGAATATTATAGAGTTTCAACAGCAACTATTTGAAAACATTTGGTTTTCGTTGGTCAGCCACTAAACATCCACATCAAATGGGAAGAAATTGAACTCAAAACGTCTAAATTTGTACTTGACATGATCCAACCGGTGATGAGAATAACAGGACCTTACTAACAAATGTGGTAACGTTCAAAAGAAACGCCATGGTGTGTTACACCGCTTTTACAAGAAGCAATTAGTAGACCGCGAAATGTCTTGTACAAGGACATTTCGTTCACTTCTCATCTGATTCAGAACCTGATGTCACAACTGTACCCTAAAAATTTGTTTACCTCCCTTTACTTTTCTGATGGAATGGCGTTTCTGAAATAGTCCGACACAGACTCACGCTAGCCGTCAAGTGGACAAAAAACGCCGAAAACCTCATGCTTGTTGAAGAGACGACGCTGATACAATCGTTATCCAGGAATGACCCACTACCCTTGAGTATCATAACATGAAATAATCTGATTCCACCTGTATCTGCGGAGGCGACTATGTTGGCCATACTTCAACGCATTAAGAAACATATTCCCAGTTGGCTGATTGACTCGATGAAAGATACCTGGAGGAGATGGGATATACAGCGGATGAAGCTATAGCAATCTAAATAATACGCCTACGAAATCATGGCAGTGTTTGTAATTTGCGGAAGCTGTAAAAATTCCTCGTATCAACCTTGTTGTTTGTGTATATTATCAAATGACCGTCTACCTTAATTTATCTTGTTAACTGCCAGTTACATGCTTTTCAGCATTTTTTTATGCCCTAACCATAAAACAACCTACGAATCCCGCTTAAAACTTGTTTTTCTCATTTTCAACATCTAATTCATTGTGACCACCAAATTTTACCATCTAAGAATTAGCATGTATTTTTTCAGACTTCCACATCAATAACGACATTGTTAGCAATAACATTTCCAGGTCATTGTATCCAGAACGTCACTGATTTGTCAATAGCAAAAGTAGTGTCTTCGTTTTTCTTTCTGCTTTGTCCGTTCACTATAAATAGCTTGTACCATTTTCGCGGTAGTAATTGATGAGAAGCGAACGCAATGTCGTTGTACATGACACCTTACTCTCTACTGCTCGTTATTTTCGAGATCATTCAGGGGAATAGCCGTTTCAAAATACAACGCTTGTCAAGGGCCACCCAAGGTAGCTAGAAGTTAAGCTCTTAATATCTTGTTATTTCCAATTTTATTGCTTGTTAGCATCCTTTTTCCCTCCGTTTGATATTGTCACACTAGTCATTCTACGCGTAGTACCTTATCATGCAATGTGGTGCAACTAAAAATATATTTGTTATTATATTCTTACTACCATTACTGTGATACACTTCTTGTATATTGACTTATCTCCGATAAATCAAACGACTTTCCAAGATCCTCCCCCCAATCGTCGTAACCGAATCAGCAACTTCATCGTTTTAAACATCATCACCATCATATAACTCACAATCAGCACCCTTAACAAAAATAATAACAGTAATATTAATATCTGTAACGTCAGTATCGACCAGGCGTATTGCACTGGCAGTTAGCCATTCAGAATTCAAACCAAGAATATTAACTGATTTGGAGTATAAAAGAGAACGAGTAGATGAAATCTAATTGAAAAACTCGGAGAGTTAAGTAACAAACAACCGATTTCGAGATACTCATGGCTTGATGGAAAAAAATCAAGCAAACATAAAGTAGCATCACCGCAATGACAACGTTATGGATTTCACACTGATTGTGACAAAATGCATTGACGTTCAACACAAGTGAGAAAAAGGGTCATTATTTCATATAAAATAGAGATGAAAAAGTGAGGCGTCACACAAAAACTTAGGTCGTAAACTAAACATTCAGCATTAAGACATTGAATTTTGTATTAAGACAACCGCTCCATTTTGCTTTATGGTTCGGAAACGTGGCATGTTCACAAAGAAGATATCAACAGACTTGCTGTGTTTGACCATCGTTGTCTCCGCCAATTGACCCATATTAAGTGGACTGATCGCATGAGCAATGTGGCCGTTCGCCGGCGCGTATTCCGGAATGCTCGGGATGCGCGATCAGTTGGTCAACTAATTACGTTGCACAGCTTGAGATGGTTGGGTTATGTTCTCCATATGCCAGCTGAACGTTTACCGTACCGGGCATTATATACTGAGACCACCAACAATTGGGTAAAACCGCGTGGTGGTCAAGCAACAACGTGGTCACGAAATATGAAGACCTTTTCTGCTCCACTGAGCAAAGTGAGTAGGTGTCGCCTGCCTGGATGGGGTCCTCGTGATCACTCAAACCGTTGGTTAGAGACGCTATGCGAGATGGCGATGTGTCGCAGTCAATGGCGTACCTGTATCCATACCATTTCTAGTTCTTCCGCTTAGTCTTCCTTTTAGTAACGTTTTCTTCTAGGATATTCCACGTCACTGTTGAGGTGAGCGGCGGCCCGAGCCACTGCCTCTTGGTCAGGCTCATGGCTGTTATGCTGATGATGATGATGATTAAGACAACCAGACTGTAAGTGAAAATCTGGCTATGTCCAACAAACGGTAATATTCTTTTGTCCGCTTTAATGTTTTATTTCATAGGATATTTAGTCAGACAATAAAAACATTGACCTTAATACATTCAGCCCTCCTAATATTACCAACCAGAGGTCAGATGGACTACGAATCCTTTGGTATATTGATTAGATGTAGGCTACTACAACTGGTACAGAACGTTAAGAAAGAATGCAACGGCTTTAATGTTTGACGTTCGTGTGTGCATTTCACATAGCCAATCAAATGCGTGCAACCTATTCTGGGCAGATTTGACATTTACTAATATGAGGGGGTAAACTAACCGTTTATCGATTTCATTCGCATTAGCCATTAACAATCTCTACCCAATATAAGTAAATCCCAGTTCATGAAGAAACCGTGAACCTCATGTCCAGACGAAGACAAGCCAATGTTGACATCTTTGTCAAACACCGGAATCAAACAGGACAGACGTGAATCATTGTCCCGATTTGTGTCCGCTAACGGCCAGATGGTGCACCAAGTTAGATATACACTATATTTCTCCTTTCTGCATTTTGCCCAGAATAACTGTTTCAAATGGTATTTCTTTCAGTTAACTGCTTCACGAATGGCTTGCAACCACAAGGCCAGAAAAGAATTGGTTATATATAAATATGCAGTATATATATATATACGTATAATATATCTATTGCATTCGAGCAACTCACATAATTCCCAGGCCGTTCTAACTCCGACATGTCCTGACCAAGCAAACGTGCACTGCAAAACTCCGGAGATTTTGTTTCAAAATACGTTTCAGAGTGACAGAGATTTTTTGGCGGAGGAGAACAGTTTGGCATAGATCGGTCAGCGTAATCCGGTGCGAGAGTCTGTGAATCAACCAAGCAGGAGTTGGTGTCGTTCAATGAAGTAAGTGTGTTTGTTTGTTCACTAGCCAACAGCGTATGTTCTATTATACCATCGGGCTGCGATAGCATGTCCAAACTATCCATTGGGTAAGTCACTGGCAGATATTCTGATATTCTAGGCAATGGTGTCAACGGACTGGAGGCAACTTGTTCCAAGCGATAGGATAAGTATTCGTCACAAAGCATTCGCAATAGATGGCAACTACTAAAACTCACAGCCGAGCGCAGGGTCAGTTCACGCATAAGTAGAGAGCTGACATACAAAGGGAAGAATAGTCGACAGCTACATAAGTTACCTGAAACCAATCAAGCAATTCATTGTCAGACGAACGACAATCCAATGTACAACTAAATTTACATTCTGTTACTACTGTCACATAACAGAATTTACTTCGTTTCATTATCACCAATAACACAAGAATTATACTCGTGACAATAATACCTAGTATGTTTTTTCATGCAACCGTATGCTCGTATTTTTATGGTATACCGAGGACTACGATGTTTTGTCGTACAGTTTGTAGTGCCAAGCTCAAACTTATCTTCTGTATACATTGTAACAGTATCTGACTTCTTTTTAGAAGCTGACGTATCCGAAATCGTATATATGCAATACGTGATAAAATTTGTGGTTGAAATTTCAACCCCAGTCCTATGATTGAACTACGTGTGAACATTTCTCGTCGAATAGCCACCAAAACTAGTGATGCCATTTAAGTAGAACTGTATACTGCTTGGCACAGGTGGAATACAATCATTAAGTATTGATTTATATTCGCTGATTGTGTATGGCATTTGAATACAGCCTGTGGCAACTGTCTACTCTCGATAGTATATGGTGTGAGTGGCTCTCAGTTTGTGTAAACCAAGGTCGTATTTTACTCAAAAATGATCAAAATATCATTCAAGTTAACGGCGGCTGTGATTTCAATTTGGAAAATAGTTCCAGTCTTAGTGTCATCAACCAGGGTCAACTGGAGAGAGTTACTGTGCCTTTCGTTAAAACGATCGACCAACGTATTACTGGCAAGAAAATGTAGCTACCTTCGTGTAGGCTACTTCAGCCGTACTTAAAGTAAGGAAGCCCTATAAACTACGTGGCCGGAATTCTAGTCTGGTTGTGGCAAGGACATACACTGATGACGAGCTCTAACAAGAGCGAACCTCGAGTCTACTGCTTCTTCTCGAAAGTGGATCACTGGAAAATCTATCAAATTGCAGCAATGATCATTTTTGGACGATTTCCAAGTTGCAAAAACCTCATCAGAATTTCACAGTTATAAACTACAGAAATAAAAAGGCGATCTTAAAAATAATTCGGTATTTGTCAAAATTTACATAGTTTTCTCGCTCCATTATGTTTCTGAAATTCATTGGAGCATGATTTACGTGTTTTCCAATCAGATGTGTTAATTGTTGACCGAAATAGCTGATGCAATTGAACAAACCTTCTGCACTTGTCCCAGATTTGATTAAATATTCGCGATACGTTGTTCTCAGAAGTGACAGCAAGTGGCTCTGTCGACTAGATAGCATCTACAGAGAACGGTTACCGATCGATCTTTGTTGACCCGGTGAGTGTTGTCAGCTATATAATCAATAATTGTATCCAGTGCTTGCAAACTTAGCTGAATTCACTTTGCTCCTCTCCGACTATACAGCATGATCCTCACTGTTTCGTCTGAACGAGTCTCGAGTCTGATGACTCACACAGTATACTGAACAATCAGAGACGAACAACCGCGGATGAATTGTGGGCCGATATTTCATCGCTTAGAATTAAAATCACCAAAGGTGAAATAGTAAGTGAAATAATCGACGATACAAATATGTTGGTTATGACAATATGGAAGAATACTTTTAGTTTGATAAGTGTTTTCGAACATTTATTTTCAGGCCGGTACACTTCTATGAGGAGTTAATGGAATTCGATCGAGATATCGATTGGAATTATTGCAAATAACCTAGGACAATGGTCGATCAGTTGGGGATGGCTTGATTGATCTAGTGTTGTGAGTCATGAACACGGACGGCAAAAACGTTGTTTATTTAAGACATTAACACGGGTTAAGTGTTCAAACAGGACAAGAAACAAAAACACTCATCTGCATATGGCAATTGTCCCAGAATGTTTCGGCTGTCACAGACGCTAATGCTCAGCTCCTCTGCATAGCCAGAACTGTTCCATGGCATATTGCACTGTCGTGTAGGTGCGATGTTTCTTCCAGTGTTTTTCCTGCGGCTGTTTTGACGGTAAAATCCCTGCTATCGCCCGACTACTGAATACTCTTGGTGTGAGTTGTATGTGAAGATCGTTCGTCCGCATCACTGGTATCTCGCGCTCGTCCGTCGGTTTGATCGTGCATGTTTTGCCACTGATCTGTGGCCGAGATAGCTGCAGAGCCTGAACAAACCGTTTTGATGGCATACTACCCGGTCAAGCAACTTGATTACAACAACCTCAGCAGTACAAAGTGTTCTCGTTCGGATGGCTTTTGATAGGTTGTCTGGTACGCGATATACCACTTAGAAAGCCCTACCAGTGTTTACCTGTTGCTCACCTCCAACCAGATGAGCGAGAGTGGTGTTGTTGGTCGATCGTGTTTCTTTGTGCTCCAACTACCATGAAAGATGTCCTCGTATTCGTTTGGAAAGCCGACTTGACATTCAACCAATCTGACTCACTCTACAGAAACAAGTGAATGAGTAGATACTCATAGATGAGGTCTGAAATGTCAGTCTGTCTTTGTTATAAAACCTTGGAACAGTGAACATGGTGGATTGATTACGGAGTTAAGCTGTAACATAGATCTTGCTGATCGTCTGGTTAGTCTTATGCTCAGTCACTCTGTGGTGTAGTGGCGTTTGAGTGGCACCCAATCACACACAGGCTTCTTCCTTACGTCCCGTATTTCAGATTTAGGTGACGTTCGGCTCATTCTTCTAGTGGTAAATTGTTCCGAGTAGCTGTTACCACGGCGTACATTACCTGTGAATTTGTGTTTGCTGTGTAGCGTATCTGCTCAGCAAATTCTGTGAGATTTGTCATTCGGGCAACATACAAGATTTCTCTTCTTCTTCTAGAGGTACAAAACTGTGAAAGTTTGTATGCTGCTCTGTCCAGGTATTATTATGAAGAATCCTACGTTGAAAAGTGCCGTCTGTCCGTCAGTATAAATGAACATCTGGGATAGACATGTGGATTTCAGTCAGTACTTCAAGCGTAAACTTACCTGACTGGTGATCACGACTCAACTTGTCAAGTATTGTATGACTATTAGTATTCGAGCAGGTAATGATACTTATATCTTTTGTTTGTCGACTATACTGGCTGAACTAGCCGACAGGAGATTAATGCATATCCTTGTGGGGGATGTTTACAAAGTTTATACTTTCGACTATCGATGTCTCCGAAGCGTCAGTGGTGTGTAAAGGGAACACCACATCAGCAATTACGAAGTACGAACTTAACATACCAGACTAGTCAAACTATCGCCAACTGACTGACCGGTGACCTAGATTATCTACAATAATTCCAATCGATATCTCGATCCAACTCTATTAACACCTTATATAATTGTATTGACTCGAAGAGGAAATAATTGGTCTATCTGTTTCGAGTGTTTTTTTAAAAAAACTGAACTTGTGGTTCGGAGTGTCAATAATTCTTCTAATGTGTTCTTGTGGATGCCACCACATGAAGGTGACCTTTTGTCACACCTTGGAATTTTTGGGTTAGTTGAACCACTCTCGCATGTCCGTTCATTACAATTCGATTCTCTTGTGTTGACGAAGAATTTTGGTCCGGTCGATTAAAACACTCTAGCTGGTAATAGACACGTTTTTAGTTCACAGCCCCATCCGGTTTTGACAAACATACAGGAGTGAGGTGACGAAATGAATTTTGGCCACTCCTGAACTCCGGATTCGTTTGCATTGACTTCAGGAGGAATGGTCGAAAAGTACTCGCCAGCGCTGTTGACTAGAGACTGAATGGGATGTTGGCGATATCTATGACAAATCTTATCTTCTCCTTAGTTCGACAACTCGAAGTAAACTGCTGTTCTCACCAATTACAGCATTTACCAATGCTACTACTGTCAAGGTGTCATACATAAGTTAGAAAGATAGACACTTTTGACGTCTGAGAGAGATTGAAAGGACTACCTATAGTAAGTCCAGACCAGCATAAGCTGCCTGGCTGCATTAGCTCGTTTGGGTCCCGAAACACGATTGGCCAAACTTCTGGCTACAATTTGATCCAACCAGACGGTCCACGTTGACAGTGTCGCGCGACTGATCAGCAACCCGCACACCTCAGCGTGCAGTTCGGTGACGCTGATCGGAGGTTTCACTTGATCGGTCCATGTTGTCAGACCAATTGCGCTGCTGTTGGTATTTCCAACATTTTTAATGCTGTTCTGGTTTCTATTCTGTGATCCGATCACACTGCTATGTTGCACAATTGCTGATTTGCCATTGTCTGACTCCCAGCCACCCAGTGGATTACTTGGCAACGCCAGCAAGGATTCGAAGTCTACAGTTGAGGAAAAATCACTACTGGGATCGTTCGAGGATTGTGCCAATTGTGCCATGTGTAACGGAGCACGTTGTTCATTGTAGAATGGACAGTCGCTCGCCCATGAGCCTTGTGCCTGAGACATATTCAAACAGAATGCACAGTTTTGATGTTCTTGAGGATTATATATGTGTTGTAGTTTGCTGAAGTGTAGTGTAGTTTTTGGCAAACACTATTTATTAGATAATGGACTGTGTATAATGAATGCAATGATAACGAAGTACATAAGCACATCAGTAAGTTTCTTTAAAACTATTAACGAATAGTCGATTGTTTAATCAGGCAATTCACTGGAACAACTGACTAGAGCAAAAGTACTTCACATGCATGCAAACTTAACTGATTCTTGTCAGACTTTTGTTTGGCAAGGAACAATTTGCAAGTGCTGATAAGTATACAGAATTTCATGCTTGCGCAACATTTACTAATCACTTGAGTACACCGCTTTTGGAACATGTGCTACCAGTCGCAACGGAGCGTTAATAAATCTAACAAATAGATTCAGTCGTGAATCAGCGTTGTGATGTACAGAAAATAAACATTACTTATATATAATTTTTGGGGAGAACCAACAGCGAATAATCTGAACTTTGAATAAATTCGAACCACCGATACAAACCGCATTCCCAGACCCAGAAAGTTTCTTATCAGCTGAGTTACGACACCACATCGGAATCTCATAAATTTCACATATGGACCCAGTTACTCACTTAACAAGATAACTGCATCCGAGCATACCGTTTCTGGCTAATTCAACCGAAGTCTAGAATTTTTGTAACTGGTTCTCTTCTTAATTATCGAATTTGCCAGTTGCCCATCCTTACTACCCAACTATACTACATGATAATAGGCTAAGATCTGAAATGGTTTTACACATCCACTCGTAAACCTTTAATACAATCGTGTTCTATTTACTTACTTCTATACAGTCCAAATCCAGTTTTTTGATATCACACAACATTTGACGCAAACGTTCCGGGTCACGAATCACTCCAACCACGGCCTGACTCAAGTGTGTTAATCCAAGGGCCCGACGTAAACCTTTGGTGAATCCACTCAAGACAGTCAGTTTCGTATTGATCAAACTGGGATTGAATTGTCGGATAGCAGAACGCAGACATGGCTGTATCATTTAAGGCAAAAAGGTATACGCAAAAGATGTATTAATCGTTTAACTTGGCTGTCGGTGTGACACTACTTGTGCAAAAACTCCGTCCAGACACAGTTCAACCTATGAACTGGCAAGATGGGCTTTGCCGAAGTAGTAGAAAGTATAGAAGAAATTAAGATTCCCAGATGGGGGTTTACAAGTGGTCTATGTCATTTATTTTAAGGGCCATATTGTAGGCTCACTCTGTTACAATAGTTCTTGATAGTTGCCTGAGCAGTAATCATGTAAGAGCCAAAAAACAGCATGAAAATGCATTGACCACCGAAGTTTACACTAGTGAATCTGAGCTTTTCTAATTTCGGCAAATGGAGAGACGAATGAAATAAAAAAACACTGTTATGTACTTTCGATCTCTTGAGAACAGCTTGATATATAATATATGTATTTAGTTTCATATACAGCTGGATATTACTAGCTTAAAGAAAGTCGTTTTTTATAACGTACTCCTAAAGCACTTCTGTCTTACTATCAAGAGATTAGCAACTAAAGAACTTTTATAGGATTTTCGTTGGCGTCCTCGTGATCACTCAGATTGCTAACCACAAACACTATCCAAGGTGATACTATCACAGGAACTGGTGTACGTTCATCCATAACATTTCTAGTCCTCTTGCTTAGTCGTATTTTATTCAATTTTAAGTCTTTCAGTAAATATCTTTCAGGTTATTCCACAACATTGTTACGATAAACGACTGCTGGAACCACAGTATCTTCTCATTACAGTCATGCCCTTTTTGAATGAATGTATGAGTAGATTTTCTTAGAACACCTTGTAATACTGTGACAAATAATGTAGTGAAAATAAAATAATCAGAACGGAGTCCATATACGAAATATGACAGGCCGGCTAATCCCATCTGATCACGAAATGTTCCCACTGATAACCGCACCCTAGCTTCAGATGCTGGACAACAGGTCTTCCGAATACAGTCACGTACAACTCATGGACAATCTCACAGCATGCAGAAGCTGCAACCAATTAGAAAAGATATTCAATTTAAGTTCATCAAATTCTCGATCACCGATTAAATGGGACTGTTAACGCTTAGGTCTTCTTGACATGAATTCTACTTTAAATAAATTTAGAGCGTACTACTACCAGTAGCTCAAATCGTTAAACCAGCACCGAAATTCCCCCAAAGGAACACTTCTGTCAGATTTGTCACTGTTATCTGAGTGTTTACATTTTACTTCCCCGGACGCTATTCATTCTGTTTGTAACCAAACGTAATCTGATATGATCAGAACTTCAGTAGTCCAAAGCCAGCAAATCATCATTCAGTCGAAAAGGTGATAAGCGTGTTCTTTCAAACGATAATCACACTGGCGCGAAAATTCCCAGTGTAGTCATGAGAAATACTGTGTAGAGAACAAGCTCGTTTTCAGTTATTCATCATCAGACAAAATACCTCATTTATATCACGAGTTCTGCAGGGGAATTATTAAAGGGGGAACGGGTGGTTAGTGAGGTCAATCAGTCAGTATCATGCTGCAATCAAGTACCCACTTGAACCGTGAGTCTTGAGAAGCTAACGGAGTGTGGTTTAGCCATGGTAGATCCAAAGCCTTAACAAAGCGTTTGTGGCTGCACAAGGGTGGGTTGTATAGGCGAATTCCAACAGCTTCAGTTGTGTACAGCATCCTACGCCTCACAATCCTCGACTGGGTGGCTTTAACTCGGTGGATTGCGTGAAATGCATCCGTCACATTGATGGAGTGATTCTAATCAACCAGGCACGACAGTATGGCACCGTTGGCAGATTTCGTTACTCCAAACCGGATCCGTTCAGATAAGCGTCTGGTCTTGCGCCCTTGAAGAGAAGTCCGATGTGTACATTTTTCTTTTCCGCTGGATACAGTTGGTCCCTTTCACTCTAATTTTGCATAGCTCTGTTTATGAGCCATTTTGTATGAATAGTATGCGTACGAAAGTCACTTCTTTAGCGATAGTATCAGCCTCGCAAATTCTTACAGCCCTGTCCGTCAAACAGTTAATTATATTTTTTTTCAGGGCGAGTGGAACAAAACGATGGACATGAATGTTCTGACTAGTCCACGTACCCTTTCTGCATATAGCTCGTTGAACTGAGCTATCAGCGCGGCCACTCAAGCGTACATCCAGAAAGCCTAATTGTAGTGGACTCAGTCCACCAAATGAATGAACGGGCGGAACAGATTTTTAACTTAAACTGGTTAAACGTTCACTCTGTCTCACATACTTATTTTACTTGATTCCGGGCCTGATCAGTCAAGTGGAGAAAGAATTTATGTAAAAGTATGTCTCTAATCAACTTGTCAAGGTGATTAATGGCTGCAATAAGTAGATCCACATCTAAAGGGCAATAACTCACAAATTCTTAGTAGTAGCTTGATAGCTAATTTGTGAAATGTAGGTTGGTAAGGAAGCTGTCATTAAAAATGAAATCAATGCAGGTCTACTGAAGGTGTGGTGTTACAGTGTCGTCAGACTGGCCATTCTGTTTATATGTATGGAGTGACTGATAGACAGTGACACTTGAAAAGCATAGGTGATCACGTTTTTTCGGTGAACTCATTTATGTAGAAGACGAGTTCTTCAGAGCTAAAACAAATTTCAATGAGATGGTCATGATGCTTTCTGTTGAGTGGTGTGTCATGTGTAATCAATGGTTTTGTTTTCTGCTCAAAGATATTTGCAGCGTTATGCATCCCTGAAAAAACCACGCACAAGGTTAATTCATTTCGACGGTTTGTAAGATGCATGATGACTTACTCGTATCCGAATTGAATCGGAACATTATGACTTATGCCCTGTTTGAAAAAGATCAACAGTATGGTGTAAGATGTTTTATGCACGCATATTTCCTTGGTATCTCATCTGTTACTACAGCGAAATTAGTACAATCAATATATAGCACGCAGGCATGACAAAAATGGTGAAGAGTGCGGGCGTGATAAACAAGGTCAGAATGATCGAGACTCAAGAATAGGGCATTCAGACGACACAACACGAAGCTGATAAAGACGGTTATGTTGCAAGGTCAAATGGTCGTGGGCAGTTATGTGAGGGGTGGAGGGAATGTTAATAACAAATATTAGTAACAAATGAGAAGTGAACGAAACGTCCGTACACAGGACCTTTTACGCCATACTGTTGGCCTTTTTCAAATCTATATTGGGGAACCACTGTTTCAAATTATGTCCTATTATCATATGAAAAGTGTGCAGCCAGCAGGTAATCCGCCCCCGATGATCGAACATGCATTGAAGACGGTGCAAGCATAAATTACTCACGTTAACTTCTCACGGGAACTTTAGCCTCTGCCATTCGGCAACGTTGCAGGTGCTATTGGATAAGGTAGGACATTAAGCTCATCTCAAACCAACCGACGTATACTTGAATAATAATTATTATTACGCCAACACATCGGTCTGAAGGACGGCCGTGTGATATTGTGACATAATTCTCATGTTCTTATACACAATACATCTTTGTTGTGATCATTAGGAATTATTATTCGGCTTTCTTAGAGCGCCTGTTGATTTGTTGTCAATAAATTATTTGTTTTTCCACTTGCTATTAAAAGCGATATTTCTAGATGGTGACCATGTACGGTCGTCACAAGATCATTTCTGTGTTTTCATGGCCATTGGCTATCACACCAATATGATACAACAGACTTGAAAAGCAAAGGAGGTGAGTAATGCTTTTACGACAGAAGTGAATTCCACACTCAATTTTGAATTCAAAAACTTACGTTATAAACTGTCGTTTTAAAACCAACACTTACGCATATCAATTCTGATGATGCCTAGAACTGATGGGGCACACTATCCAACAAGGGAGTAGGTTATTTAAGTAGAATATTCTGGAACCCAGCCGGGCTTCTGAATTTCTCAGCTTAACTGTTTAGAGTTAGGTTAAAAGGACCTCCTCAGTTACAAAGCCGGTGCTGATTATACAAATAGTCGTTCCATTGGTCTGCTATAGGTTGTAAAACTAAAAATTTGAGCCAGTACCAACTTAGGAAGCAGGGGAGGCAACATTTGTAAACCTAACATTTAGATGGAAATGCCGGATTGAAAGGGAAGATGCGATTCGGGTTGGTATTCCTTTTTTATCATGTTTGCTGAGGGGTGATTGTGAAAAGTCAACAAATCACTCACTTCCACATTAGTTCACTTTATCCATGATATGCTGGACGGGTTTCTTCTCATATTGTCTGTGGTATTTCTCGGCCTGTTAGTTACATCTATTTTCACCCACCGCTTGTCAGTTTGAGGCTTCATAAAGGTCTCTGAACTGTGTTACCACATTCGCAACAGATGTTGGCAAATCTGAGCACTGCCAAAACTTTTCACAAGCCCATCAAACCATACCTATTAGTCTAGCGGGTTGCTTTGAATTTGTACGGTAATATAGATTCACCAGAGGCAACAACGTGATAACTCAGCGGCAACGACGCCAAAAATTAGACACACAGTTGGGCTGTTCAGAACCTGATTACCGTGGTTGTTTCTGTTGTCCGGTGTTTGACTGTCCGAGAGGGACCTAACCTGCCATCTGGACATATGGTGGAAAGCCTCAGTAATTCAGCAAGACTTAAAAATAACGGAATGTTAACACATTGTAACATACTTTTTTTCTGTACTCATGAAGTTATTAAAGGGTACCCAGTGTTTCAAACGTAACTGTTCTTACGGTTACAGCAACATTACACGGCGGAATAATAATAGTTCACCTCCATTATTTTGATGAGAACACGGACACCGTGGATGAGGTTGGCTGGCATTGCCTTCAGACTGTCGCTTATGATGACTTCCAGGAGTGCTTGGTACAGGCTGCGGTCTGCAAGTTCCACAAACTGACATACACCAGGCCTTTCACACAAACTCATCAACTGCGACTTGGACAGTTGGCTTTCCTGATAACCAGACTGGGAAGAAAATTGAGAAAACTTATGGTAAGTTTACAACAGTTGTGTTCCAGCTAAAATCTATTTGCATTCAGACTATCAAATGGCGGTGGTTAAGCCTTATTAGATGAGAAAGATAATGTTAAACGGAAGTCTGGCTAATGGAACCTGTTTATAATCGTGCACTGATTGTGTTTCTGTACGGCCGACTTACTATCGATCTAGATCTTGCAAACTTAATCGTAGGAACACAGATAAAAACAATGAGAGCTTCATCATTTCCCTCCACTTCATGTGTTAAATTAGTATATTTCACAGCGCTCATTTTGATGTGAATTTCGTGAAACATAGGAAACCAACATAGACTAAGAACGCTGTCTACAGTGGTCAGCCCATTAGTAACTCTTGTCACTTTGCTTTGTTAACACTAGATTGTCAAATGTGACTGCTATCGATTTTCATAAGCACAGAAAAAGATTCACAAAATATTCGCTCGTATTCTTTTGACATTTTCTGTTGCAATGAACACAGTAAGCTACTCAAATCCGCTGGACTTGGAATAGGTCGGTTAGACGATCCGAAATAGACCAATTTCCACACTCAACAATAAAGATTTAGGGCAAAATCTATTTACTTAGATTTGGAAGCTTTTAACGAGACGACAAATAAAACTTCACTCTCATCTAAGTCTTCACTGTGACCCGTGCATTTCTTCAGTGAATCATCAAATATGTTTTATATCTGACGGTTTACACATTTTCTACAAAGCTAACAGCGTCAAGACGACAGAAAGTTCGAAGTGCGAGATTGTGAATCCAAACGCTGTGTGCTCAAAACAATCTAGTAATCCCATTTGCAGCTAATCAAACTACACGTGAGAAAATTTAACTGAAATTAAACATGTTCCACTGTTTCTGTGACAATACACGGAAGACAGTGTCTTCACTACTATTTTGATTACAGCTAGGCTTTCAATGACAAATATGCTTCTAAGCTGCTGTCCTCAGTGTCTTCCCCACCACAGTCACAAACAATATCCTACGTTCATAATAACAACTGATGCCTCTTGACACGGTGTCGATTATGTCAACCTCACAGTTGTTTTTCTTATGAAATGTTACAACCTTCTGGAGCTTTCGTGCAACCACTGTGATACCATAACCGCAACGGAGACTATAGCTAGATAATTCAACCTCAATTACTTCTCTACTTGCTTATAAAACGAAAAGTGTTTGAGATATTTCGTGTGGATTCCTATACACTTGAAGACCAAGGCGTGTACACCGCCCTGACGATTTCGTGAAAGAGCTGCAAAAGAAATGCACGACGAGGATTGTATGGTATGACTATTATGCCCCGAATGAAGATAATTTGCAGTTCGCTTTGCACCATGAGTGGATCGCAACCCACCTAAGTGTCTTTCAGAAACCAACTGCTCAGTGGCTCATGCACGTTTGCGCAAAATGACGCGGTTTTGGGTTCAAAAATGCAGCAGCAAAGTCGTTTCGTGTGCCAGTTCGAGTTAACGCAGAGCTCAGATTCTTCACAGACTCACCTTTGAATTATCAGATCTTTCATGCTGTTTTACAGTCGTGTGTTGATGGTTCTAATGTGATACTCATCCCGGATTCATAGTCCGAATATCCAGGTGTCTCCCAGGCTAGCAAATCTTACTCAAACAGTCGCCTGTCTAAAAGTTATCGAAAGTGTGCCTGGTAAAATGTACACAGCGTTGTCCCGCGACCACACCACAGCTGCCTGTAGGAAACTGAACAGATTGTATTCGGAGTCTAAACTATGAGGTTAGTAAACAGTTATGGATTAGAAAATTTACTGGCGTCAATATTGGTTTTCGTTTAGCCATCATAAAAGTAAAACGGCCAGCTGTCAGTTAATCGTGGCTGTGTGTTCACCCGCACAGATGTCTGGGGGATTGAGTTTAATCACTCGCACTACACGTAAAATGGACATTCAAATCTAGTTTCGCAAAAAAGCAACTAAGTTATCTTATTTCGAGGCATCTGTGCATTTGCCTGCAGGCAAGAGTGGGTCTCCCCTCTGCACTACACCTGAGAAATGAAGTGTATTTTCCAGTCCACTGTACAGACATTATCGAATGCGAGTAGTTACAAGTTCGATCGATCATTGAATATGTCGCCTAGTTTGTCGATCTTATCGTACCGTTAGACAGGTGCACTGCGTGCTATCATACCAAACTATAACCAAGAACATTGACAGTCACTTCGTCACACCGCAGTCGCACTTGTGAGTACCTTCATGACCACTACCATTGGGCTATCTGACTTTGTCGGTATTTGTATGTATATCTGCATGCTCATTACGACCATGATGAATTAGTGCGATATTCAGGGGTCACGGTGATTCGAATGTGAGCTGGCGGACATGAAATCCTCAAATGTGGCCATGTTGTTGCCATGGCAGAGCAACGTGTGGTCTCAGAAGTTGATGCATTTTCTACTAAAGATTGATAGGAAACTGACCTTTCTCCGATTTTACTTAAGTTTCACATGAATAAATCAATACAAAATGATAAATCTGAGGAAAACATGTTTGAACCATTGCAACACATCGGGACTGCGATGGCGCTTAATTAGACACCCTCAATAATACTAAAACTGGAACTGGAATTTGGATTGTGGTCTGAGAAAACGGTGCTTTTATTCCACATCTAATCAAAGGCATCCCATAAGTGTACATGCCAGTTTAATTTATAGTTCATACATTGGGTAACAGCCTAGTCCCAACCGAAAGTGAACAGGAATTCAATTCAAGGTTTTCTCAGTGGAGTAAAATTCTCGAAAAAGTCTGATGCTTTTTTCATAAAAACGAATGAAAACAACGGTTCGTGTGAATGTGATAAATGACACAGTCAAATACGACCTGCATATTTTATCTTCACATTCATAATTTGCTTTGTAAATCTTACCGACCCTTCAGTCGAGCGCCAAAATTGGTGCCATATCGTTCTTAGTTCATCCAATCTCAAATTGACAATCATTACGTACACCTTCTGGCAGTGGGTTTCGTATGATCGGATAAATTCAATCAGTTCTCTGTTATTGCTCTGTTTTCCCATATTCGATCCAGATGGCTGTCTCACAAATTCGAACGGTTCCAGTTTGACAGCTCCTACCAGGAGATCTAGGAAAGGTACAAACAGATACTGTGTACATTGCAGTCAGGATTACGTCAGAACCAGAATAGTTCACTTTAGTGGTAAGCACTATAACAAATTTATTACAAAGACTGGATCCCAATCATGACGGATTCATAGATCAGTCAACGTGGCCTATGTCTTGAAGGCAGGAGGTTCTTGTCGTTGGTATGATTGCATTTATAGCCCAGAATGTTAAAACTTAGGTTTCCTGCCAAGGGTGCAAAAAATGCTTTGTTGCAACCACAGTTATATTGTTAATCGCATCAATAATAGTAACCTAATGAATACATTCTCACAAGTATTGTTGACAGTGTGCACTAAAAAACAACTGTCTTCTATGACATTGTCAAGTAGTGTTCCTGCGGAGTTCCTAATACCAGAGGTTGAAATTCACCGCCTTTATTCGGAATGATACAGTCTAACATGTTATAGCGTACCGCATACCTCATAACATGCGATATTTTTGCGCAAACGGTGATACATCTTGAATCTGTAAATGTAAATTATTCTGCTTTACAATGAAAGTAAGCGGGATGATAGCGTCGGAAAACTTAATAAGCGAATATTGTAATTAACTTGAAGATCTACTTTTATATGTTTATTTCGGAGTGAAACGGTTAAAATCGGTTTTGATCAGCATTAGTCGGCTTTTTAGTAAGATGCTTACTTTTACTGTTCGTAGCGTCTAAAGATATTCTCTTTTACAGAAGGCTAATGGTTTGCTAATGTATTCATTTCAATTAGATTATATTATCATTTTCAGCAAGCCGCTAATACACCCGTAAATTCAATGGAGTTTGTATGTGTGTCATCTTAAAGCCCTATGTAAGTTCGTTTTATTTCTTTCTCCCATTGTCTCTATTCAGTTAGCATGTTTTTACTTGGATAAGCCACTGTTACACAGTTCACATCGCAAATGGCATAGTATTCACGTAGCCAGCGTGTAATGCGGTTTACTCTGTAGACAGTGAACTGTTATCTGAGCAATCAAATTCAACCAACTGGCCAATAAAAAATACTAGTGGTTGATACGTAACAGTGACTGCCAGACAACCATGGGAGAAAAACAGATCTACAGTGTATAAATAAAGGAGGAGTGAAGATGACAGTTAATCTATTAATCTTTCCTTTATAAATTCCAAAATAATGCTAGATGTCATACTTGTTGCAAACTAAAAGCCTAGTTAGAAGTTCGAGTAGAAAGACAATAGTAACACTAGATTGTTGTTGCTTTTGCTGTTCGCCTTCGTTAGTTGTCCTGCTTCTCAAACGGCGAAGTCATACGATGTCAATATTCAGCCTGACAAATCCGCATAGCCACCGTGTCTCTAATCGGAGATCAAGTGAAAAACGTCGGCCCCAACTGGTATGGTAAATACAACGCGAATCGTCTTACTTGCATAAATCTACATAATTAAAGATAGACGTTTGGGAGAGTAATGGACCAGTTAGATTACCCTTCAGAAATGAATGCTTTACAGTTACATTCTGTTCATATTAGAACAGATTGCCAAACTCTTCGGTCATGGCTGAAGCAGTCAAGAGTCTTAAAATATTATCCGATTGGCAAATACGCCAGATAAAATTAGCACAACGAGTTTCTTAACCGTTATCCGAGTCGTTAGTTGCGCATATCTGCTGGCCCAGATGACCTCCTGCCTACACTTTACAAAGAAAGTAACGAAGTGTTAGTGGAGGCTTTGACGCAGTTGTTTCAAATTTTGTGAACCACGAAGTCCATTCCTCCTTGCTGGGGTCACGCGATAATAGTACTTATATTAAAGAAGAGTATCAGAACCATAGTGGGATTAGTTTGACACCAATCACTATTAGGGTTCTGCCATCCATTGTGCTCCAGCGACTCACTGCAACTCGGGAGGCAAATATTAGAGAAGAACAGGCAGGGTTTTGCTCTGGTCGGGGATGTATAGATCACACTTTTACCCTCCGTCAAATTCTGGAGCAGCGTCATGTGTAACGTCGGTCAATCATCGCCGTATTTCTACAAAGATTTCTTCGATCCGATGAATCTATCTACATATTTGAATCGTTTAAATGCAAGGGTGTACCGACCAACTATATGAACATACAGTCGGCGTTTTATTTCGATACTTCAGCTCAGGCTAGGGTTTACGTTAAACTGTCTGACAGTTCCAGCACCAGCAGTGGCGCACGTCTAGGCTGACCAACGTCATTATTTTTGTTCAATTTTGTGATGGACGATATACTGGAGGACTACCTGTGGCATTCACAGGATGCTAGCGTGAAATTTCTGTCTGGTGAAAGACTGACTGATCTTGATTATGCTGACCACAAGGTGATGCTCTTCGATAATTTTCAAGCAGCAAAACCATGCTAGACGCAACTTTGCGTTCTGCTAAATACTTTGAAATGAACTTTGCAGCCTCAGAATGAAAAGTGCTGCTGCAAGATTGTTGTGAGTGCGTAGATTTAATGTTAGATAACGAAGTCGTGGATGTTGTTGACCTGTTCGGTTTAACTGGGAAGCTCTGTTAGTGGCGGCGGCGGTGCAGGAAATGAAATAGAAGCACGTATTTCTAAAGTTGAGGCGGCGTTCGCTAATCAGGGGCATCTCTGGCGACAGAGATATATCTCTATAGGGCGACAATGAGTGCTGCGTTACTTTACGGCAGCGAGATTTGGCCGCTTAGGGTAGAAGACATGAACAGTCTTCAGGTGATTGACCACTGATGTTTGCGTTCGATCGCTCCAACGAGTTAGTAAAGAGAAGGTTAGGAAGCCGGTGTTTGTTAGTTATTACCACCGACTTAGATGGTTAGGTCATATACTAAAGATGATAGCTAATCGTCTGTCCCGCGGAGCACTGTTCGTCGACAGTGTAGGCCAACCGGCATAAGATGGGAGGTAGACAGATGATGACCTGGCGTGGAGAAAGAAAATCGTTCATGAAAGGATTGGCCACTGCAGATCGGGTTCTTCCCTAGGGTTGGGGACCTCGTAACTCACATAGTCGGTGGCTGGAGAAGTTAGATAAGATAGCGGCTAATCGTGTTCCGTGATGTGAATGTTGTCGTTGTTTGGCCTAGTTGTATTTGAAGTGAGCGACTTGGGAATGTGAATGCCTTAAGAAATTTGTCTCGCTGTTGACGTCTAACTTTCACCTACAGCTCGGTTGGTTGTTTCGCAAGGTGTAGGTACCTTGATATTGAAGGTTTGAATATAGACGTAGCAAATTTTAGTAGTTAGGTCATTTCCATTTCCTCTTTTTTTCTTTTTCCATCCCATATAGGGTTTGCTTTTTTTTCTTAGTGACTATGTGACGGCTAAACACGAGTGTAAACCACTGGTGTGTTTCTGTCTCTGATGATGATCGGTGTGTTTAGGTGTTCTTCAGTGATATGACGGCAGTCAATAGCTTCTTTAAGCTTACCTTTTACTCAGTTCCGCTCATTTCTCTTTATACTCATGAACCGTCCAACACAGTTTTACACCGATCAACACAGAGACAGGAATGCTCAAGCAAAGATTGTTCCGTACTTTAAAAACGTACGAATCCATAATCTTATACGTTTATTCCTGTTGAGTTCGTCCGAGTTGCCTGCTTAAAAATAGAGCGTGAGATCTGAAATTGTAGCTAGTACCCCTAAGATTTGTGTGAGTCTCCCTAAATTGATGTTCATATTTGTTTATATTAAGCCTTACTGCCTCATTACACAAACTTAAAGTAGTTAAGGTCTTAGTTTGCATTTAAAAAACGTGGCGATCGACGGTCTAGGACATGGTGTATTGTTGAAAGTATGTTCCTCGTAAACACTGTGGAACAGGAAACAGGTAGCAAGCCAATCGCTTATTGCAGCTGTATTTAAAGTCATACCATTAAACTGGCTAAACTTGGCCAACCGACTTTAGGGGTAAGACATCTTGTAAACGAATAGCCGAGCTTAAATTGGAGAAAAAAAGCCTCCAAAGCACAGTTTCGTTACGGCTATCGCTTATTTGTCCTACGTGTTATACTAACTTCTCATACCATTCCTTTGCACAACGATAAAGATTACGCCACTTAACCTAGTTTCAGTGATGACACCAACCCTAATTTCGGTGGACCGTTAAGGATCCATCTCGGGAGAGAAACGTGGTAATAGTAACCTGTTTAACGACGACAGTATCCAATTTTCTGCTCCAGATCATCGTGTGCTCACGTCACATCTGAGTCCAATTAACTAATGCAGCTGTCAAGAGTTATGATCGACAAAATTTTCGATTTTGTCTTTGGTATTGGCCTGATCGCAAATTTCTTTGGCAGGTGCAGTTGCTTATTGCAAGCGTAAAGCAATGTGCTGTCATGCGATTAATGTCATCTGAGTGTTCAACTGTGTAAGTTGTGTGCCTGATTCACTGGGTCGCTGGCTCACGATAGTTGGTTTTTGTTACCATTCCAGAATCTTATCGTGACTCGGTCCTTCAAGGATACGCTGTGCCTCAGTGCCTTTACAATATTCCGTGTTACACCAGATATGAATTACTATGAATACGTGAGTACACCATAGCATCCGTGCACAGTGTTTTGCATGGTTGTCTTGTTTCAATGTCCACCGCCAGTGCTGCAAAATGGTTTTTGTTGAGACGTGCTGCATCAAACATCTACTCATTTCTTACTTCAGCTTTGTGTTTCCAGTGCAGCGGGCACTGAGAATTACCGTTCACATCAGGTTAAATGTTGCTCGCCTCCACATCACTCATCATTACTCATGAGTAGATTGCAGCAAGGTGTGATACAATCGTCTAAATCTGCGCAGCTTTAAGTTCTGTT